>OZ038401.1:840857-1075606 GCA_964036045.1 Eutreptiella sp. 'Long Island Sound 2002'
AAGCGGTTGGGGGCGGTTACTGTCGGTTACAAATGCCATTGAGGCTGGCAAATGCGGCCGGGAGCAGGTGGATCCCAGGGCCTCCAAGACCCCCCCCCCCCTTTTCCCCGTCTGACAGCCAAAGCCCACGGCCCTCGTGCGGCTGTGGCACGGCGGTATGGCATGGGGGGGGGTTGTGGGGCGGGGGGGGGGGATGCGGAGCATCCGGGGCCCCACGCCCGCGTCGGTGGTGCCCCCCCCCCCCCCCTCACACGGTGCGCGGGGTGCGGGGCCTGCACCGCCGGCACCCCCCCCCCCTCGGCCCCACGTGGCACGGCACCGGCCGCCGGCGGTCCCGCGGGATCTGTGGGAGAGCTACGGGGGTGGGGGGGTGCGGGGGGGGGCGTGGGCAAGAGACCTCGGCCACAGCCCCCCCCCTCCCTCCGGCAATTGTGCGTGCGTCACGTGCCCCATCGATGGCGGCTGTGCCACGACCATCGGAGGCCCGTCTGGGGCGAGCGGGGGCTGCGCCGGGATGTGATGGGGAGGCGGTGAGAGGGGCCGCGCGGGGGGGGGGGGGGGGCGAGGCATGTGGCCCCACGGCCCAGGGGCCCCGGGCCGGGCCCTTGGGGCGGAGGTCCAGGAGGGCGGTGGGGGGCTGGGCCACGAAGGGGGCGGGACTGGTTTGATAACCCTTTGTAGGGCGGGGGGGGTGATGTATTAGAATGGCCGTACGCCGCAGGAGGAGGGGGTTACCCCCCCCCCCCCCAGACCAACGTGACCATCGCGGGAAAAACGAAATTTCGAATCGGGAAAATCTGGTCGGGCCATTTCCGGTACACAAATTTTTTGGGTCCCAGACCCCCCCCCTCCCCCCTTCCCCCCCTTCGAATACTCCCCTTGGGGGGGGGGGTAATGGGCATCTTGGGCGGAATTCATACGTCAGCGGTAGTGGCCGACCTCCCGCTTTGGGCTATGAAGTACAAGCGCACGATGTTTGGGTTTGGGCACGACACTCGGCATCGAGGGCCCGCCATGGGCACCGATGGGGCATCGACCATCTCCACTGCCACCATCGGGGGGGGGGGGGGGTAGGGGCTGCACGCCAAAGGAGACCCGAGCCTCCCCCCCCACACCGCCCACACCGGCCCCCATTCCCCTCTAACCTCCAGACCCTTTGCACGCCGGGCACGCCGCACCGCAGACTGGGGGGCCGCCATCGGGCCAACGCCCGCGGAGTGCCGGCGCCGGTTGCCGCGAGACCCGCCGCCGATCCCCCGATGCCGCAATGCCTTCAGACAAGGGCGCGGTACCGGGGAAGCAACTAAGAACAGGGAGGAGTGCCAGTCGCATGGTTGGGTTGGGCATCCGTTGGTGGGCGAGTGCAAGGGCAAGGGCGGTGGTGAGGGGGCAAGGCCTCCTCGTCTTGGGGGCGGGTCTGCGGGCATTTGGGTGCGTAGGGGGCGGGGGGCTTTGGAGGGTTTTGGAGGGCTGTGGAGGGCTGTGGAGGGGTGTGGAGGGCTTTGGAGGGCACGTTGGAAGGGGTCGCATGCATCTGCCCTCTGAGGGCGATGGCATCTGTGCCTCAGGGTTTTGTGGGGGGGGGGGTGAGTGAGAACACCCGTGTCACAGTTGGGGGATCACTGTGAGCCCCGAGGCCGCTGACTGCCCCGCAAGAGGACCTGAGCAACGCCCGCCTTGCCCCTTGGGGTTCCATGGGCGGTAGGGGCCCACTGGCATGCAGAGGTACCCGTGGGTGGGCATTGCACTGTGCAGCAGCCTGGCGGAGGAAGGCAGAGTGCGGCAGGGATGGACCCGACCGACGTGCAGAGGTTCCCCATATGGCCGGGCTTAGCCCTCGTTGTCGTGGGTGAACACTGCCCGTGTTATTGTTGTGCACCTTCCTTTGGTTGCCTGTCACCGCAGTTCCGCCAGGGGACACCGGGTGCCCCCCTCCGCCGACCGTCCGGGGGCGTTGGTGTGGCTCTTCCACGTCGTTCTCGCTCAGCGCCGGACTTGCCACCAGCGTCCACCAGCTCAGACGTGATCAGATGGAGCAGGGTCCTACCGAGCCACACGCTGGACGCAGCACGTTCCTACTGAGTTCTGGTGGTGCAGGGGGGCGGGTATTACCGAGTGGCCTTTGGTACAGGGCCGGTTCCTACTCAGCACACCAACTACTGGGCTCCGCGAACGCGGAAACGACACCGGCAGGAGCACCGGCCGCAGCGGCCGACAGAACGCAGCGACCCGACGCAACGTGCGAAGGGAAGACCGGGTGACTGTCCAGGGCCTGCCGGACGCTCGCGGCATGTCTGCTCGGCGTGCACTCCCCAACCCCATGACCCTGGCCCTGTCCCCCTCACAACCCGCAGTCCCACACCGCCAGTCCCCCGCTGCCTCCCCCTCACGTTCACTGGGGCTGGGCATGGCCACCGTCAGGCCAAGAGGCAATGGCCGCCAGGCCGTCTGCGTCCCGGTGCACGCCCGCCCCCCGGGTCACCCCTGTACCCATGCCCCACGGCCCAGTGACCGGGGCGGGGGCCTGGGGGCTTCGTGAATCCTACGCCACCCGGAGGCTGACTGCCGCAGGCGCCCCCTCCCCCCCCCCTCCTCAACAGATGGGGGGGTGCTCCGACGCCGGCGTGCGTGTCGCTGTATGGCCCGTGAAGTGGGGACCCAAAAGATCGGCGCACGTCTTCTCTTGTTGCAGAGATCTCCAACAAAAAGCATCGCCATTGCGACCAGCGGCGGGTGGGGGGGTGGCGACGTGGGGCCGTTGGGCGTAGACTAGGCCGCGCTTGGGCAAAGGGAGCGGGGGGGTACAAGTGTGCGTTCTACACTACTTTGTGAGCAATGCATGGAGACAAGTCCACAGCATCACTGTCTGCCGCCCTTTTGCTGCACGGCTGCCTGATTTGCGCTGATTTCTGGGTCGGACACACCGACCGACGGAACCCCATTCCATTGTATTGTAGGACCAGAAGTCCGGTCACAGCCCACGTCCGGGGGGCCCCACCCGCCCCCCGTTCCCCCAAAAAGTCGGGCTGTAGCGGATTGGTTTTTGGTGGTGCAGAATGCGCCACCGAAAGACCGTGCGCCCATTGCGTGTGGGAGGGCAAAGACCGAGGGGCTGGGGCGTGTGCGTGTGGGAGTCGTCTCTGCCCCTCACAGCGCTGGGCCGTTGGGAGTGCGGGCCACTTGGGACTGGGCGTTGATGCCGAGGGTGTGCGGCAAATGGCACGATGCCGGAGGTCTCCTCTTCGCACACGACCCGCGTTGTGTTGGGCTGCACCGCGATCCCCCCCCCCCCATGAGGCCCCTTGGGGTGTGTGCCGGACATGTGTGTGGCGCCCGCCGGCCCCGCCACGGGGCAGGCGCCGGGGCGCTGCTGCGCCGCTACATGTGGGGCGGTCGGCGCCGCAGGGACGGGCCGAGGGCAAGTGGTCAGGGGTGTGTTCACAACTCCGTGTTTGTGTGCATTGCCACAACTGCCACACACAGGCCCCCGGGGGATGGCCCTGGTTATATATCTCTGGGGGGGCTGCGGTCAGGATGCCACGTGCGGAGGGACGGGGACCGCGTGCGGTGCGGAATTGGACCGGGGGAGGGCACTGGGGGGGTGAGAGGGGGTTCAAGGAAAGGGCAAGGGTCATTGGCGAGAGGCCCATCAGCGCCGCCAGCGTCAGACAGCAACGCACTGCAGGCGTTTCGGTCTGAGCCTCGCAGTTTGGGCAGAGATTGCAATGAGATTGAGGCCTCCGGACCCCCCCCACCCACGCCCAATGGGGAGCAGCGGGTGTACCGATGGTGGGGATGTGCACCGGCCATCCCATGGCCCGGACTTCCTTGTGGCACGGGCCCCCGGGGCAACGGGGCTGATCAAGGTTTGCACTGATGGCGAAGGGGGGATGGGATGGCGCCCCCCAGACATGTGTCATCAACGCGCCATCAACGTGCGCAGAAAGCGATGGGGCATTCACGCCCAAACCTTTTTTGAACACCCCCACGCCCAACCCCCCCCCCCCCTTTCCCCCTTTCCCGACCTCAAGGCAACATTCGGAGCAGAACTGGTATACGCGGTGTGAGCAGAGTCGCGGGTGGTACTGAGTGGGTCGGGCAAGGGTCACGACTGTGCTGCCTACTTCAAAACCTGACGTCATGGCCATCTCCCCTTCTCTGCCGGAGGGTTGCAGACTGGACTGAAGGGGGGCCGTGCGCCGTGCGCGCGCTGTGCGAGCAGTCGGCCATTTTGGGCCCGTTCTCCCTGATATTGCCGTGCTTCCTCAAGCATTGCTGTTGTTTGGCCAAAGCGGGGGGTGGGGTAGTGCATTATGCATCATTGCAGCATCCCTTGCCCCCCCTCGGCGCGCACATGTGTTATGAACTGGGGCATCTCCAACTCGGTACATGGTGCTACACTTTCAGGCGGCCTGCTGCAGAGGGACCCGGGTTTTCACTTCCGGGAGGGGGGGGGGGGGTTGATAGAGCCCCCAAAAATTAAGGGGTTCGGGAAAAGGGCTCAATTGATAGGCCGTCAATCAGTTATTATGAACTTGGGTGCCAAAGGCGCCGAAAAAATTTTTTTGAGCATTGAAAATGGTCAAAGAAATTTCCCCAAATACATGGCAAATGATGACTTTTCTGACCTCCCTCGACGCGCTGATCCCAAAAATCCCCTTTTCCATTTTTTGCCGATTTTTGGGCCAGGGTCACCCCTGGGGCCCGGGGGTCTGTCTCGGTAGGATTTTGGGAGGCCCGTCAATGGAGCCCTTTTTGGGGGAGGGGGGGGTGTAGCCAGAGGGCTCTGTCGCCCCCCCCCCCCCCCCCGCAAACGAAAGCCCACGCTCCCCAGAACATCATGCTTCCCTCCTCATCTCTTATTTATTTCAATATGTCACATGGCTGTCTTGTGTGGCAAGTATTATGTGTTGTGACCATCGTGGAGGTGGTGTGCATAGGCCGCCGCCGAATGAATGAATGAATAGTGGAGGTGCATCTGGGACCACACAGTTTGGGGGCGTGCAACGATTCAATGCCGTTTTGGCCACGTGCACGTGTGCGTCCCCAGGCCCGGAGGGATGTCAGGGTGGCCACAGGACAGTCAAAACCGCCGTGGGGCGCTGCGCGCGCGCTGTGCCGAACCGCCCCCTGAAACCCCCCCACAGGTGACGGACCTCAGTCCCCCTGCCAGACACTAGCGGCACGACTGCCCCGCACCCACCGACCAAACCTGTTGCAGTGGGGACAATTCAATTGGCTCAGGGACTCGTTCTTGTTTTCTTGTGCCATTGTTGGTATATGCCCAGAATCCCCCCCCCCCCCCCGGCCCTTCATGGCACGTGGAGGCGTTCCCAGCATCGGGATGCGTGCCACTCGCGTAGGCGTGAGCAGCCCCATGCGCCGCACATAATCAAGCGCGCTCCTGGACATGGGCTTCCCCCCGGGCCTTTCATGGGGTGGTGTGGGATGGGTGGGGGTTGTGGGGTGGGGCTTGGGACGGGCGGCTGTGGTGTGGTGTGGTGTGGGATGGGTGGGGGTTGTGGGGTGGGGCTTGGGACGGGCGGCTGTGGTGTGGTGTGGTGTGGGATGGGTGGGGGTTGTGGGGTGGGGCTTGGGACGGGCGGCTGTGGTGTGGTGTGGTGCGGGATGGGTGGGGGTTGTGGGGTGGGGCTTGGGACGGGCGGCTGTGGTGTGGTGTGGTGTGGGATGGGTGGGGGTTGTGGGGTGGGGCTTGGGACGGGCGGCTGTGGTGTGGTGTGGTGTGGGATGGGTGGGGGTTGTGCACGGGGGGGCCGTCTCCTCGGTCCCGGTACGCGACCCCCCCCCCCCCCCCCTCCCCCCCCCTCCGGCCCCTCCGGGCCCACTTAGTTACCGAGGGTCAATGGCTACTAGCCATACATAGGGTGGCGCCGAAGGCGCCCGAAAATTTTTTTTCATTCCCCTTGCCCACGTAGCATCCCTCCCCGCCCAGGCGGTGGAGCACCCCAACGCTATACTTGAACCCAACCTTGACTCTAACGCCCACCCCAACCCTCAGCCTGCTCCTAACCCTACACCTAACCCTACCCATGACCCTAACCCTAACCCTAACCCTAATCAAGACTGAATATTGGGACCGAGCTGGTTGGGGAAGGAACATTAGATATGAATGGTGAGGGACACCAATGAGTCACACATTGAAGGCCGTTGATAGAGTGGAATCAGCTTGCAAGTGATCCCCATCACCACAAGGCCCACTTTCAAGGCTTTTTTGGACTTCTGAGGGGCCAAATTCCCCCAAAATGGGCTCAAAGTGGGCTCATTTCACCCGTTGGTGCACCCCAAATGGTCTAGGATGAGGTTTGGAAAAATGAGTTTTTGACACATTTTTGACCCATTTTTGGTCCCAAAACAGCCCATCTTCAAGGCATTTTGGGATTTTCGGAGGACCAAAATGGGCCACCACAAGCTCAAAAAAGTCCAAAAACACTTGTTTTAGCATCACACATGGTGTAGGATCATTTTTGAAAAAAGTCATTTTTTGCCCCTACTGGACCCTGTTGACCCATTTGGGCACCCACCTGTTTGGGCTTGAGCTTGCAGCTTGCCGCAGCCTGCTGGGGCTATGTATGGGGGTCTAGGCGTCCGTTTGGGCAATTCTGAGGGGTGGAAACCGCAAAAAGAGGGGGGTTGCGGGTGGACTAGGTGCCCTCGGAATCGCGTTTTGGACCATGTAGCCAAAGATATGGCCTGTTCTTGGTTTGTGGCTGTCGCCAGCCAATCTGCACAAAATTTGGGGCTTCTGGGGGCCTTTTTGGGCCGTTTCCGGGACATATGGTGGAGTTAGAGGGCCGCAAAGGGCTCGTTGACACAGGAAAGTCAAGCCGCACGTGCAGTGTACCCACCGTTTCCCTTTGTTTGGCCGTTTTGAATGGGTTCTAGGGCTTTTTTGGCCCAAAAATGGCTGTTTTGGCCCTAAGCTGCAGTTTTTGAAACTGAGGTCCGCCACTTGCGACAGCTGTTCCCGGCCGCCACCGTTGAGTTTCTGGCTCATACTTTGTAGGGTTGTCCCTCACACCCATAGGTATCATCCACCAAAATTTCAGCCAAATCCGAAGCACCACGACGGAGTTCTGATTTTTCCCCATTTCGCGCGTGCTGCTGCTTGCTTGCTGCTTGCTGCTGCTTGCTGCTGCTTGCTGCTGCTGCTAAACCTGGTAGGTCCACCCTAGACACTAAAAAGGGTTATAAAACCAAGACTGGTTCCACCAGCTCGGTGACCCTAACCCTAGCCCTAATCAAGACTGAATATTGGGACCGAGCTGGTGGGGGAGGGAACATCAGCTATGACTGGTGAGGGACATCAAGAATGATTCACACATTGATGGCTCTTGACAAAGTCTTGCAAGTGAACCCCATCACCACGAGGCCCACTTTCAAGGCTTTTTGGACTTCTGAGGGGCCAAAATGCCCCAAAATGGGCTCAAAACGGGCTCATTTCACCCGTTTGTGCACCCCAAATGGTCTAGGATGAGGTTTGGAAAAATGCGTTTTTGACCCATTTTTGACCGATTTTTGGTCCCAAAACAGCCCATTTTCAAGGCATTTTGGGATTTTCGGAGGACCAAAATGGGCCACCACAAGCTCAAAACGGTCCAAAAACACTTGTTTTAGCGTCGCACATGGTCTAGGATCATTTTTGAGAAAAGTCATCTTTTTGCCCCTACTGGACCCTGTTGACCCATTTGGGCACCCACCTGTTTGGGCTTGAGCTTGCAGCTTGCTGCAGCCTAGTGGGCCTAGGTATTGGGGTCTAGGCGTCCGTTGGGGCAATTCTGAGGGGTGGAAACCACAAAAAGTGGGGGTTTGCGGGTGGAGTAGGTGCCCTCGGAATCGCATTTTGAGCCATGTAGCCAAAGATATGGCCTATTCTTGGTTTGTGGCTGTCGGCATTTGGAGCTTCTGGGGCCCTTTTTGGGCCGTTTCCGGGACATATCATGGAGTTAGAGGGCCGCAAAGAGCTCGTGGATACGGGGAAGTCAAGACGCACATGGAGTGTACCCACCGTTTCCCTTCGTTTGGCCGTTTTGAGTAGGTTCCAGGGCTTTTTTGGCCCAAAAATGGCTGTTTTTGGCCCTAAACTGTAGTTTTTGAAACTGAGGTCCGCCACTTGCGAATCCCGTTCCCGGCCGCCACCGTTGAGTTTCTTGCTCAAACTTCGTGTGATTGTACTTCACACCCATAGGTATCATGCATCAAAATTTCAACCAAATCCAAAGCACCACGACGGAGTTCTGATTTTTACCCATTTCGCGCGTGCTGCTTGCTGCTGCTGCTTGCTTGCTGCTGCTGCTAAACCTGGTAGGTCCACCCTAGACACTAACAAGGGTTATAAAACCAAGACTGGTTCCACCAGCTCGGTGACCCTAACCCTAACCCTAACCCTAATCAAGACTGAATATTGGGACCGAGCTGGTGGGGGAGGGAACATTAGATATGAATGGTGAGGGACACCAATGAGTCACACATTGAAGGCCGTTGATAGAGTGGAATCAGCTTGCAAGTGATCCCCATCACCACAAGGCCCACTTTCAAGGCTTTTTTGGACTTCTGAGGGGCCAAATTCCCCCAAAATGGGCTCAAAGTGGGCTCATTTCACCCGTTGGTGCACCCCAAATGGTCTAGGATGAGGTTTGGAAAAATGTGTTTTTGACACATTTTTGACCCATTTTTGGTCCCAAAACAGCCCATCTTCAAGGCATTTTGGGATTTTCGGAGGACCAAAATGGGCCACCACAGGCTCAAAAAAGTCCAAAAACACTTGTTTTAGCATCACACATGGTGTAGGATCATTTTTGAAAAAAGTCATTTTTTGCCCCTACTGGACCCCGTTGACCCATTTGGGCACCCACCTGTTTGGGCTTGAGCTTGCAGCTTGCCGCAGCCTGCTGGGGCTATGTATGGGGGTCTAGGCGTCCGTTTGGGCAATTCTGAGGGGTGGAAACCGCAAAAAGAGGGGGGTTGCGGGTGGACTAGGTGCCCTCGGAATCGCGTTTTGGACCATGTAGCCAAAGATATGGCCTGTTCTTGGTTTGTGGCTGTCGCCAGCCAATCTGCACAAAATTTGGGGCTTCTGGGGGCCTTTTTGGGCCGTTTCCGGGACATATGGTGGAGTTAGAGGGCCGCAAAGGGCTCGTTGACACAGGAAAGTCAAGCCGCACGTGCAGTGTACCCACCGTTTCCCTTTGTTTGGCCGTTTTGAATGGGTTCTAGGGCTTTTTTGGCCCAAAAATGGCTGTTTTGGCCCTAAGCTGCAGTTTTTGAAACTGAGGTCCGCCACTTGCGACAGCTGTTCCCGGCCGCCACCGTTGAGTTTCTGGCTCATACTTTGTAGGGTTGTCCCTCACACCCATAGGTATCATCCACCAAAATTTCAGCCAAATCCGAAGCACCACGACGGAGTTCTGATTTTTCCCCATTTCGCGCGTGCTGCTGCTTGCTTGCTGCTTGCTGCTGCTTGCTGCTGCTTGCTGCTGCTGCTAAACCTGGTAGGTCCACCCTAGACACTAAAAAGGGTTATAAAACCAAGACTGGTTCCACCAGCTCGGTGACCCTAACCCTAGCCCTAATCAAGACTGAATATTGGGACCGAGCTGGTGGGGGAGGGAACATCAGCTATGACTGGTGAGGGACATCAAGAATGATTCACACATTGATGGCTCTTGACAAAGTCTTGCAAGTGAACCCCATCACCACGAGGCCCACTTTCAAGGCTTTTTGGACTTCTGAGGGGCCAAAATGCCCCAAAATGGGCTCAAAACGGGCTCATTTCACCCGTTTGTGCACCCCAAATGGTCTAGGATGAGGTTTGGAAAAATGCGTTTTTGACCCATTTTTGACCGATTTTTGGTCCCAAAACAGCCCATTTTCAAGGCATTTTGGGATTTTCGGAGGACCAAAATGGGCCACCACAAGCTCAAAACGGTCCAAAAACACTTGTTTTAGCGTCGCACATGGTCTAGGATCATTTTTGAGAAAAGTCATCTTTTTGCCCCTACTGGACCCTGTTGACCCATTTGGGCACCCACCTGTTTGGGCTTGAGCTTGCAGCTTGCTGCAGCCTAGTGGGCCTAGGTATTGGGGTCTAGGCGTCCGTTGGGGCAATTCTGAGGGGTGGAAACCACAAAAAGTGGGGGTTTGCGGGTGGAGTAGGTGCCCTCGGAATCGCATTTTGAGCCATGTAGCCAAAGATATGGCCTATTCTTGGTTTGTGGCTGTCGGCATTTGGAGCTTCTGGGGCCCTTTTTGGGCCGTTTCCGGGACATATCATGGAGTTAGAGGGCCGCAAAGAGCTCGTGGATACGGGGAAGTCAAGACGCACATGGAGTGTACCCACCGTTTCCCTTCGTTTGGCCGTTTTGAGTAGGTTCCAGGGCTTTTTTGGCCCAAAAATGGCTGTTTTTGGCCCTAAACTGTAGTTTTTGAAACTGAGGTCCGCCACTTGCGAATCCCGTTCCCGGCCGCCACCGTTGAGTTTCTTGCTCAAACTTCGTGTGATTGTACTTCACACCCATAGGTATCATGCATCAAAATTTCAACCAAATCCAAAGCACCACGACGGAGTTCTGATTTTTACCCATTTCGCGCGTGCTGCTTGCTTGCTTGCTGCTGCTGCTTGCTTGCTGCTGCTGCTAAACCTGGTAGGTCCACCCTAGACACTAACAAGGGTTATAAAACCAAGACTGGTTCCACCAGCTCGGTGACCCTAACCCTAACCCTAACCCTAATCAAGACTGAATATTGGGACCGAGCTGGTGGGGGAGGGAACATCAGCTATGACTGGTGAGGGACATCAAGAATGATTCACACATTGATGGCTCTTGACAAAGTCTTGCAAGTGAACCCCATCACCACGAGGCCCACTTTCAAGGCTTTTTGGACTTCTGAGGGGCCAAAATGCCCCAAAATGGGCTCCAAACGGGCTCATTTCACCCGTTTGTGCACCCCAAATGGTCTAGGATGAGGTTTGGAAAAATGCGTTTTTGACCCATTTTTGACCGATTTTTGGTCCCAAAACAGCCCATTTTCAAGGCATTTTGGGATTTTCGGAGGACCAAAATGGGCCACCACAAGCTCAAAACGGTCCAAAAACACTTGTTTTAGCGTCGCACATGGTCTAGGATCATTTTTGAGAAAAGTCATCTTTTTGCCCCTACTGGACCCTGTTGACCCATTTGGGCACCCACCTGTTTGGGCTTGAGCTTGCAGCTTGCTGCAGCCTAGTGGGCCTAGGTATTGGGGTGTAGGCGTCCGTTTGGGCAATTCTGAGGGGTGGAAACCACAAAAAGTGGGGGGTTGCGGGTGGAGTAGGTGCCCTCGGAATCGCATTTTGAGCCATGTAGCCAAAGATATGGCCTATTCTTGGTTTGTGGCTGTCGGCATTTGGAGCTTCTGGGGCCCTTTTTGGGCCGTTTCCGGGACATATCATGGAGTTAGAGGGCCGCAAAGAGCTCGTGGATACGGGGAAGTCAAGACGCACATGGAGTGTACCCACCGTTTCCCTTCGTTTGGCCGTTTTGAGTAGGTTCCAGGGCTTTTTTGGCCCAAAAATGGCTGTCTTTGGCCCTAAACTGCAGTTTTTGAAACTGAGGTCTGCCACTTGCGAATCCCGTTCCCGGCCGCCACCGTTGAGTTTCTTGCTCAAACTTTGTGTGATTGTACTTCACACCCATAGGTATCATGCATCAAAATTTCAACCAAATCCAATGCACCACGACGGAGTTCTGATTTTTACCCATTTCGCGCGTGCTGCTTGCTTGCTTGCTGCTGCTTGCTTGCTGCTGCTGCTGCTAAACCTGGTAGGTCCACCCTAGACACTAAAAAGGGTTATAAAACCAAGACTGGTTCCACCAGCTCGGTGACCCTAACCCTAGCCCTAACCCTAGCCCTAGCCCTAGCTCTCACCCCAGAGGGAGGGCAAGGGGAGGTAACGGGAGCCTGCCCCCCCCCCCCCACCACCCCAAATCGCCCCACCTGGACCCCCCCCCCAACTGACCCTCCCGACCGCCCCCCCCCCCCCCCCCATCGCCCCTCCCTGAACCCCCCCTCCAATGCCCCCCCCCCCCCCCCCCCCCCCCCCCCCCCCCCCCCCCCCCGCCCTAGGGGCCTTCGGCCCACTTCTACTGGGGGGGGGGGTCGCGTCTAAAAGCGAGGGGACGACCCCCCAGTGGGGTTGTGTGGGGTGGGGCTTGGGACGGGCGGCTGTGGTGTGGTGTGGTGTGGGATGGGTGGGGGTTGTGGGGTGGGGCTTGGGACGGGCGGCTGTGGTGTGGTGTGGTGTGGGATGGGTGGGGGTTGTGGGGTGGGGCTTGGGACGGGCGGCTGTGGTGTGGTGTGGTGTGGGATGGGTGGGGGTTGGTGGGGTGGGGCTTGGGACGGGCGGCTGTGGTGTGGTGTGGTGTGGGGATGGGTGGGGGTTGTGGGGTGGGGCTTGGGACGGGCGGCTGTGGTGTGGTGTGGTGTGGGATGGGTGGGGGTTGTGGGGTGGGGCTTGGGACGGGCGGCTGTGGTGTGGTGTGGTGTGGGATGGGTGGGGGTTGTGGGGTGGGGCTTGGGACGGGCGGCTGTGGTGTGGTGTGGTGTGGGATGGGTGGGGGTTGTGGGGTGGGGCTTGGGACGGGGCGGCTGTGGTGTGGTGTGGTGTGGGATGGGTGGGGGTTGTGGGTGGGGCTTGGGACGGGCGGCTGTGGTGTGGTGTGGTGTGGATGGGTGGGGGTTGTGGGGTGGGGCTTGGGACGGGCGGCTGTGGTGTGGTGTGGGATGGGCGGGTGTTGTGGGGTGTGGTGCGGTGTGGGACACGCACAGAGGGTGAAAGGTTTGTCAGGCCGTAACCCCATTTAACCACCGCAGGGCAGCCGCCAGCAAGTGCTTGCTGGCCGGGCTCATACCTCAGCCCTGTACACTGTTCTACAGAGACCTGACTTGCAGCGCTTGCAGGTCACAGTTTTGAAGTCCAGCAATGTTTTGTTGGGATTCCTCTTTGCATGCGTCTTCTTGTGGCAGGCTTTGTTTTTGTATGAAAAACAAATTTTTCCTTCAGGTTGACCACTCCAAGGCAGGGGGCTGGGGGCTCTTCAGGGGGAACCCGCAATGTTCCTGAGGCAAACTGCATGCCACAGGGGCTGGAGCCCCTGCCAAATCTGCTGCCAAGCCTGCCCCCAAAGCAGGGGGGTCCTTAAGGGACTAGATTTTTTTTTGTTAAGGACCGCCCTCAGGGACCGCCCTAAGGGACCATCAACCGCCAACCACCAACCGCCACAAACTGCCAACCGCCACCAACCGCCAACTGCAACCGCCGCCAACCGCCAGCGGCGACCAACCGCCAACCGCCAACCACTGCCAAGCGCCATCAACCACCAATCACCAACCACCAACCGCCGACAACCACCACCAACCGCCACGAACCGCCAGTCCCCAACCGCCAACCGCCAACTGCCACCGCCAACACATGGTGTGCCTCCAGGCTTTTTGGGAAAACTGTGTAAAGGAACACTTTTTTTTTCCGTGAAGGACTGCCCTGCCAAAGCTGCCAAACCTCGTGCCAAAGCCTCCAAGTGTGCAGCCAAACCTGCTGCCCAAGTGGCAGCCAAGCCTACAGCCAAAGCTGCAGCTGGAGAGCCCAATCCAGGGGCCTCTATTGAGCATGTGCAGCTCTTTAAGGTGAAAATACTTGCGTCAGAAAAAAGTGGCACACTGAGCCTGATGCTCATTAGAAATGACATGCACCCTGCCGGCAGTTTCATGGTCATTTGTGGTTCAAATGCCCTCGTGTTCACTCTCATTTCATGTCGCGTGTCTATTGTCTAGTAATTGGGGGGGGGGGGCAAGGGAAGCGTCACTTGGAGGTAGGGCAAAAAAGTAGAAATGGGTGAAACACGGTGAGCATCCAAAAATGCCAGATCCCCAATGCATCAAAACCTACTACCAAACAACAATGATGCCAAAGTACCACAAAGTATGGCGCACTGCGCTTAAGGCGCCCCATTGACAACACGGCAACAAGACAGCTGGCTGCTCGGCCTAGATCCACCGACCAAAATAAACTTGTGCAACTGTTTAAACACCTGTGAGCACATTTTACCTTGTTTAGTGGTTGTGCACCCATGCCACAGGCACCATGCACCAGTCAAAGCACAAACTGACTTTGGGGTCAGTGAGGGTCCCAAAAACTCAGAGAGTTCTAAGACAACCAAAGATCAGACTTGGGCACTAAACTATTGTTTATTTGCATAAGCAAAGGTTTGGGTACCCACAGTAACAGACAGTCTTGGTGATTAAGTACACTCACAGAACATAACATAGCAACTTTGCCTACCAATGACAGTGGTCGTGGTCGGTTGTGAAGGAGCTACTGATGTTCCAGCTTGAGCATACCCATAGTGCGATTGCTACCCCCCCCCCCTCTTGTCCAGTAAGCGGCTGGGCGCGGCGGTTCCCTAGCACCCCCGAGGCCACCGTGGCAGGAGGTCGCAGGCCATTGGAGCGGGTGTAGAACACCCCATCCCTAATACTGAGTGAGATCCATGGAGAAAGTGGGCCTGAGAAATGAGGAGGGAAGTATGATGTCCTGTAGCAGGCACCCTCAAAGTGTATCACCATATCAATCAACCGAGAAAAAGAGTAGATGTGGTGGAAATGGGCAAAAAATGTTTGTGACGGCTGAAGACGGACTCCTCCACTTGGAATACTCCCAAGATGGGTTGAGAGTGGTGAATCGGCAATGCAAGATGGAGTCCATCTCCTTTGCCATCCCAAGTTCAGACTCGCCACCTGATTGCCCTCCATCTCCGCTGCCCAACACACAGTCAAGTTCCCCCCCAAAGGCCCCTGGTCCTTCACCATGCCACAAGAAGTAGGAAGGTCCCCCTCAAGGTCCCCTCCAGTCCAGTTTGGGTCGCCTAATTCTAAGGGTGTTTCCAAGGGGCGTGCCTAGGGGCTCTTTGGGGGGAACATAGTCTAAAAGTAGCGCGCAATGCGCGCGCAGTGCAAGGATTCCCCCAATGAACAATGTATTTGCCTGTCAACGTATCTGTTTGCGCCAGTTTCGCAGCATAATTGACTCCCTACAATTTCCCTTGTGGTTGATTTGTCGGTGGAAACCCCCCAGTTCAAACCACCCCATTTTGATCAACCACCTACTCGGTAATCACTGTCACACTGGGCTGCACCCACTACCATTGGTGGTGCCAGCAGTGGCTTCGACTACACACAGGGCAATCGAATACCGTGCGTCAGAAATGCGTCAATGCTACAATGCACAATCGAGTTGTGTAAGCGGTCAGCAAAACTGAACCTCAACTTCCAAAGAAAGTACCACCCACATACAAACACTACAACAGTCTGTCTCTGAAAAGTGTG
The DNA here is from genome assembly GCA_964036045.1 of Eutreptiella sp. 'Long Island Sound 2002'. Classification (NCBI taxonomy): domain Eukaryota; phylum Euglenozoa; class Euglenophyceae; order Eutreptiales; family Eutreptiaceae; genus Eutreptiella; species Eutreptiella sp. 'Long Island Sound 2002'. The sequence continues at coordinate 856,236 of OZ038401.1, forward strand.
ACCTCTGAAAACCTCTGAAAAGTGTAACTCGGGAACAAAATAAAATCGTTGGCGCACGTAATTTTTTTGGCGGTGTGGTCCTGTAATTTCTTTGGTGTGGTAAAGTCATGTAGTTTTAAAAAAAACCGGAACACTCCGAAAAGAATACGTCAGTGCGTGATTTTTTTTGCGGGAAGGTCGTCTAATCTACTGCACAGTGTGTTGTGAAGGCGCGTTTTTTTTGTTGATGAAGCTGCAACAGTTCTGCAACAGGTTTAATGCCCGCAGACTTTGTATCCATATTGGCTGACGTTATTGACTCACTTCTTTGAGAGACGAAAACTGGCATGCGGCATGCCTATCGTTCAAGCTGCAGGTTGATTCCGCCGATGTGCTGGGTGTCAAGAGTTAGGAATGTGCCAGGTCCTTCTCCACTGACAAGCACTCACGGTGAGTGCACAGGTGTGAACATGTGGGTACTTCGGCACCAGCTCAAAAGTCATACCGGAGAGGGGGATATTCTGCGGGGTGGAATTTCTGTTTAACAAATTCTGTGCGAAATTTTTGTGCGCAATTTGTTCGGTGTTTTTGAGGATTTGCACTGCCACACATTAAGCCTTGCCTTTGTCCACTTGTCCACGCCAGAGGATTTGGTTAATGATAATTTCTTCCCGGTTGAAGTCGCAAAAGTGCTGAAGTACATACTGGTGTTGTCACCACGCAATGCCCTGCTGAGGGTTAATCATGCACAGTCCACCTGGAAAAAACAGCAACCATGCAAAGTCGACCATTTCATACTATGACCAATTTCTGGGAACCATACATAATTTGTTCGCTCATTTTTAAGAAATCGTACAGAATTTCTTGCCGCGGAATTTGTAGATTTAAAATTTGTTAGACACGCAATATCCCCCTCTCCGGTATGTCGACACTGCAGATCTGTGCAATGCACTAGCACACCACGAAAGATGAATACTGAGTAGCGTGATTGATTCCTACAGTTTAGGGCATGCCTGTATAAGCCTACGTAGTGGTTTTAGGGCTTTCAATTGCTTCGCTAAGCTAGCTACACTGTGTCACCAACTAAAAATGCAAACAGAGAGGCGCAATATACCAACCTCTCTGGTTCCATCTAAAAGGCTTTCTGTAGAGGTGAGGGACACTTTACGCCGTGCAATTGCAGTATCATATTCACACAGGAGCAGTATTCAGACCCAACTCAGGTGATGGCTTGCTTGTTCTGCTTTGATATGAGCCGAGAAAATGTAGGCCATAGAAATACAGAACACTGTACCCATGGGGATTCACTGCAAGTGAAGGAGCACTACCCATCAGGTTCTCTTGGTAAATGTTGGAATGCGGGATTTGATAAGGCTACCACGCTACAAGACCTCAACATTATCCCACACCTTCACAGGAATTGTGACACTGAAATGACGCTGAGAAATTTTAGGATTGTCCTCTGCGGTCGTCTATTCCAAGGCACTGAACGAATGCATGGGACCAGCTGACCTGTCACCCCTGCCACACAATGCCAGCCCTGCCTATCATGGACCGCCGTACCACCACATGCCACTGCCCTCACGCAATGAAGAGCAGCGCTGAGACATATTGCCATGCGTCGAAGGAGTGGATCACACTGGACTAGGGCGGTCTAAGAGGCGGGGCGCACTCCATCTGCTGGGGTTTGCCGAGTGCCGGTAGCACACCAGAGACACCCCCCCCCACACACACAAAGGCATGTGGACCCAAACGGACAATGCGTGGGATCTCTGGTGGCCGCCTGCCCCACAGGCTCTTGCTCAGAACCGCGGCGGCGTGCCGTGCCGGGGGCTGCGGGAGGGCCTGAAGAGGCGGGAGGGGGTGAGTGGGGGATGAGCCAAGGCCCGGGCTGAGGGGAGAGAGGGGGGGGGAGCAGGCTGGGCTCGCCGCTCCCGCGGGTCCTCATCGGCCGCAGCGCTGGCCGCTCCCGGTGCCCGGCCGTGGGCTGGGCCGCCGAGACCTGCAGGCAGCACCCCCCCCCCCCCCCGTCCTGTGGTGCTTGTGGGGGGGGGGAGGCGTCAGGCGTCCCATGGGGAGTTTGTTGTGTCGGAGGCGGAGGCGCTGCTTGGGTCCCTTCACATTCACTGCGGGGCCCCAGCCCCGCGGACGGGGCCAGCAAGGGGCCGGGGCCCGTACCACACGCATCCGATCGGGTGGCCGACCTGCGTCGGGGGAGTGGGGGGCCGGGCGAAAACCGTGGGGTGCGGAGGGGTCGCGTGCGCATCCGCCCGCACCGGGAGGCCGGGGGCCTCATGTGGCGCCCTCCGCCGGCTGTCGGCCCCGCTGCCCCTGTGCCGCCCGCTGCCGCCAGGCGTTTGTGCCATCCTTCCGCATGGGGCCGCGGTCCCGCGGTCCGTGACATGCCGCAGCCGCCCCGGCCGCAGGACCGCCCATGCAGCTGCTCGGTGAACTGGAGAGCGTTGAGGCGGTCGGGACGGACGGCCGCCCCTCGGATGAGCTGGAGGCGGTCGCCGGCCCCGGCGGCCCCGCGGCCGCGCCCGACGGGCCCGCGGGCCCCGCCCCCGGCCCCGTCCCGCCCAAGGCCGTCACGTTCGCGGGGCTGCCGCCGCTGCCCGCGCCCAACGCCGCCGTCCGCCGCCGCCAGGCCCTCGGGGGCTGCGCCGTGGTGCTGGGCGCCGCGGCGGTGTGCCTGGGCGCCACGTACGCCGCGGCCCTGGCCACCCCCGCCCTCCCGCCCGCCGCCTGCGCGGGGGCGCTCGCGGCGGTCAGCGCGTGGGCGTGCGGGGCGCTGGTCTGCCTGGGGGGCCTTCTGGGGGCCGACCCCGGCACCGTGCCCCGCACCGAGGCCACCGCGCTGCCGCTCCCGGGGCCGGTGCTGCAGCAGCTGGCGGCCGGGCAGCCGCCCCCGAGCAACGTCCGGGAGGGCGGCCGGACGTACTGCGTGCGCTGCTTCGTGTGGCGGCCCCCGGACCCCCCGCCCGCCCCCCCGCCGGCCGCGCCCGGCCGCGGCGGGCCCTGCCGGGGGCGGTGGCGCGCGCGGCGCCCCCGGGCCACGCACCACTGCCGCATCTGCCAGCGGTGCGTGCGGGAGTTCGACCACCACTGCGGCGTGTTCGGGCGCTGCATCGCGGGCCGGGGGCTGCGGGGGAACATGCCCTACTTCGTGGGGATTCTGGCGATGGGGTACCTCGGCGGGCTGACGACCGCCGTCACGGTCCTCGCGTGCCTCGCGCTGCACTTCGGGTGGTGGGCGTGCCTCGTGGTCGCGCCGGGCCTCCTTCTCTTCTGGATGAGCGGCTGGTGCCCGAAGGGCCTGCTGAGGTGGCCGTGGGGCCCGTAGCCAGGGCTGTGCTGCGAGGGGGATGCTGCAACCCCCCCCCCCCCCCTCCCAGGGCGCCCAGCCTATGCCCAGCCACTGTCCCCCTGACGCCAAGTGCCAGCTTCAATGGCATTTGTAACCGACAGTAACCGCCCCCAACCGCTCTGGCAACCTCCTCCAACCGCCTGTCTAACCGGTTCTGGGGCCGCCTCAGGGGTCCCTTCCCTTGTGATGCTGCCCCCCTTCGCTTCGGGACTAGTCTCAACCGCTTCCGGCCGTACCCGCCGCTCGCCAACCGTTCCGTAACTCCCGCGCTGTAGGCCCCCAACCCCTTTGCCAATGGCCGGCCGCTTTGGGCATCGTGCCCTGGCCGCGCCCCGTGGCCCCGGGGGTGGGTTCACCGGCAAGCGGGGGTGCGGCGCTCTGCCCCAGAGGCAGGGCAGAAGACAGAGCTGGCCATGGTCCATGGAGGTGCCCATCGGGAGCTTCCGGGACCGGGTCGCACGGAGGCACGGCACTGCTGCACAAGGAGGGGGGGGGGGATTGGAGGTGGATTCACAAGGTATCGGGACAGGGCTCGGAGGCTTGGGGGGAGGTGGCACGCATGGGCGCGAATCTGCCATGTCTCGCACAGCGGATGCCCCCGTAGCTGCAGATCAAGCCTTTTTTTAGTGGCTTGGATACCCTCCCCCAGGGGGGGGGGGTGCCTGCCTGCCTTTTTGGAAATTCTGGGTGCCCTCAGCAGAATCACCCTCCCCCCCCCCCCCGGTGGGGGTAGGCCAAGAGTGGGTTGGCATTTTCTGGGGAAAATATTTGTAAGCAAAATTTTCATTCTGTCCCTGAGCAATGTGTCCGCAGATCCGGTTGGTACCGCTCGGGTACTATATTACACCTGCGGTCCAGAGGCCCTGGGTTCGAATCCTGGGCGCTGGGGTAAGCAAGGCGCCAGCTGCAGCAGGTTGGGCCAGGCTGAGATTTTGTGAGGGAATAGATTCAAAGTGAAATATCTATTCCACCCCTGAGCTGGATGTACCAGAGGTGGGTAGGTACTGTGGACAAGGCGGTGAGTGGGTGCCTGCCTCCTTGACTGCCCCCCCCCCCCCCTAGGGTAGGGGTAGGACAAAAGCAGTGCCTGCCCTGAAAAAGTGCCTGCCTCCTCCAAGATTTCACCCCCCCCCCTCCCCCCGTATCACAAAAAAGGCTTGCTGCAGATCCCCATTCAGGCAGAGCAGGTGCTGGACCTTGTTATGGTATGGGAAGAGAGGACCCCGCGGCCCCCCCTTGCAGCCGTCACATGGCCCAAAAAGCATCGAGAATGCTGAGCACCGAAGTCGCCTACGGAAAATTTTCTTTAGAATGCACTGGAACTGCTGCAGTGTCAGTGCCACCATTGCGTGGTGCAATCTCACCCCCCCCCCCCCCACCCCTTTCCCTTGGGGATAACCGTCACAATATTCGGGGGGGGGGGGTGTGGGGGTTTCAAGGGGAAGGGGGTGACCCAACTTACCATAGAGTATACACGGGCGCCGAGGATTGGGTTGGGATGCTGCATCGGTTGCAGCTGGACAGGGTTGGCAACTCTGCCCGATGCCGGGATGTCCCTGCCAGCGGCCCCAAACAGCGCCGTTTCCGTTTGCCAAGGACGGCGTTTTCGGGTGGGACCCCCCCCCCCTTCGCCCCCTCGCACACATCCGCCGTGTTGCGAGGCTTTTGTCTCTTTAAGTCAAGACACATCTTCCGCAAACCCTTCAGTTTGAGGGTTTTGGTGTGTTTGAAGCGATGCAGCCCTGCTATATAAAGAATCTGGAGGCTTATTACAGCGCCATAAAATGACACTACCCCCCCCCCCCTTTGTATAAGCTACGCCCTTGTCCAAGCTACAGTAGACGTAGGGACCGTAATAATTTTGTACGTAATTTAAATATGTACGAAATGTAGTGTGGCCACAGAAGACATGGGTTTGTCGTCACATTTGCGAATTTCAGCACATGTGGCCCCCTGCTGGTGCACCAGGAATTTTTTTTCTCGTCTGATGCATCCCATAGGTCCTAAATTGCCAATTTCAGCACATGTGGCCTGCACACGTGTGTGTCGGCAGTTGTATGTGTTGCGCACAAGCCACGCCCTTGTCCAAGTACAGTAGGCGTAGGGACTGTAATAATTGTGTACATTGGCGTAGCATATACAAAGGGGGGGGGGTACAGTGCCATTACAGCGCTGTACAATAAGTCAACAGTGTCTACATTGCACAGAGGGTGGGTCAAGGGCGATGGAGGGACTGTTGATGTCACGGGTGCATGCGGGCGAACTGTCGGTCACATTGAAGTGAAAAAGCCCCAAACCCTTTCGTCTTCCCACAAATGTGCGTATGCCCGACCTGCCCCACTTGCGGTGCCAATGCCAGTCGCCGCAGCGGATACCCCCCCTTCGGAGCCCTTCCCTCCCTGTGGCTCCCACCGTCGTGCCGCCCCCTCCCTCACACAACCAAGACATCGATGAGGCCACCCGCCCCAGAAGTAGGGCTCTGTGGGCTTCTGGTAGGATTGCTGGCGTTCAGTGAGTGATCGGAAGCATCAAGCTGGAGGAAGGAGGATCACACATGCCATTGGTTGAGGTGTAAGAAAGGTGTCAGCACACGTTGCATGGGCATGCAGCCTAGCAGGGGTGGACCAGGGAGGTCAATGACACACTGCAAAGTGGGCATGCTAGAAAACGCCCCCATGATGTGGAGGAAGGACCCCCCCCTCCCCGGGAGGGAGAGGGATGAGACATTTGGGCTGACCTGGGGTTGCAAGAAATGCCAGACACATATGAATCTGATTCTGACTCGAATATGTTGGGCAGCTCGTGTTTGGCGACTGACAGTGGACCCTACTCAGGCGGTCAGGGAATAAACGACAGAAAAGCTCAGGCCCAGGCTCTTAGCCCATCAGCCCTTGGTGCATTCGACGGTCACCTGTGAGGGCGACGAACTTAAGGCAACATTCGGAACTGATTGTTGGCGATGACCGTATGCCTGTGTCCCGGGGGTCTATGATAGCAAAGTATCCAGCGCTTCATCCCCCCCCCCCCCGGGGGTGAGGAGGCTATGTAGGAGACAGCAAGTTGCTGAAAGGGTCTGTTTAAATCATGCCTCCCGCTGGCAAGTCAGCAGCTCACAAGGTTAATAGGCCCCCCAATAGGCCCCCCTATAGGCCCCCCTATAGGCCCCCTAATAGGCCCCCCTGTAGGCCCCCTAATAGGCCCCCCTGTAGGCCCCCTAATAGGCCCCCTACTAGGCCCCCCTATAGGCCCCCCAATAGGCCCCCCAATAGGCCCCCTACTAGGCCCCCCAATTTTAGTGGTCCTGCTCTATGCTGCTCCCTGGGCACCCCTTTGTGCACAGCTTCCCGGTTGCGGTGCGCAGCCGATGTCCGCTTTTTGGTCGAGGCTCCGGCCAGGCCGCCACTTCAATGCTTCCTCTGTTGGCCCGGCTGTCCTGCGGGCTTATGCATCGGTGCCATCCCGGAGCCTCGCACATCCCCCTCTGGTGTACCATCCTCAGTATTCAGCTGACCCCTGGCCCGATACGCACCGGTTCGTCATGAGCAAATTCCGTGATTTGCACCACGACCTCATATCTTCACCGCCACCCAATACTTCTCTGCAATTCGTGCAGGTGCTCGTCCTTCTCTTGCACAGGCTTTGACCCTTGCACACAGAGGCACTTGCGAATTAAGATTTACTCCTAAATGCGCACCACAGAACAGCATGAAGGAAACGAGCTGGGCGAATAGGGGTCATGCAAGGCCAGGGTGTGAAACCTGTCATGGGCGCAACTAGTGTGCTAAATTGGGGCGGCTCAGGGTTGGCAATGGTTTATCTGTGTATCTCAGAGCGATGGCGGAACCTGAGAGACTGAAGGAGAATATACAACAGTGACATGCACTTATTTGTTGTACGGTGACGAACGCACAATCAATCCCCGACTGAGTATGGATAGGGTCAAGTAAACACCGTACCTCAGTCTGTGGGTGCAGAGTGCGTGCCTCCTTTCGGAGCCCCCCCATCTCCCTTACGTTGGTGTCAGGCCGTTGATGAGTTGGGAGGGGAAGCGAGCGACCACAACAAGGGCTTCTACTCTGAAAAGTGCTAATTGGAGGCCTCGATCGCTTTGTGCTTTGAATGGGCTGGGGAACTTGGTCCTCGGGATGTGTTACCGCCGTTTCACAATATTGTCACGCACACCGAACGGTGTGTCCAACGAACACTCCTGTTCGGACCGTATTTTTGAACGACAAAATTGTTTGTTGGACACGGGGGTGGGGGGGGGGGGACTCACGTGGTGACTCCATGACCTGTGACCACCAAGTGTCACTCTGACCCCCCCCCCCCCACAACACCTTCTTCAAGTTCTCAGAAGATCAGCAAAATGGCTCAACGAGAGTTTTTTTTTTTATTTGTATGAGGTGTTGTTGGTCCATCCAATCTATTGAGGGTCAACATTAACTTCTTTCAGGCTCCCATGGTCTGTTGCTCCATTTTCGACTTTCTTTCATGCAACCATAGACCGGTTTTCAAAGCTTAATGTCAAGTTGCTAGCGCCTGTCGATACTGGCGCATTAATATCAGCCCTCTAGTTTTCCAAGTGTGAGGATGGCCTCCTTGACGAGAAGAAATTGGAGCCCCACAGCCTGTCCCTTCCCTGCATAGTGTGAGGGCACAGAAGGGGGAAGCCTAGGTGTCTTGGGGGCGACGCACCCGATGGAGATGTTGTGTTCAGGCCAACAACCATTCCTGGTCTCCAGTTCTAGTGCCCCTGAGTTGTCTGACTCTTCCGATTTCGATTCTCTCAAGAGCCAGTGTAGTCAACAACTTAGTGTGCGCATTTCCTGATCCTCCCCCCCCCCGTGTGTCCAATGAACACTGTGTCCAACGGTTACTTCTGTTTCGACCGTCTTTTTTAAGGACCTGATTGTTCGTTGGACACAAGGGGGGTAGTACTATCAGCATGGAGTACTGTCAGCATGGAGTACTGTCAGCATGGAGTACTGTCAGCATGGAGTACTGTCAGCATGGAGTACTGTCAGCATGGGTAGCACGAAACTCATCATCCCAAGCAGTCCAAGCGTATTGTTTACTGGGGGATTTCGGGTGTTTGTTGTCACACTGCCAATGGTGTCATCCCCCAAGTCTAGTTATCCCCCGGCTCGCAGCCCCCAACCCCCAACACCCCCTTCAAGCACAGCCCTGCCCCTTTCCCCCACCTTAGAATCCCTCAAACTTGTGGTTGCCCTCTCTATCCGGCAGTTTTTTTGTCCTCCCACCCGCCCACACGCAGATGAGGACAGGGGGAGTTTACAGCTTGGGTCACTGGGGAGTCGTGATGGGGGAAATCATCTTGTGTAGCCCCCCCCCCCCCCCCCCCGGGCTCGCACATTGTGTTGTTGGTGTTGGGTGTGTGGCATTGCGCTACTTGTGTGGTGTGTGACCAATGGGAGAGCAGGGCTGTCTATTGAGGTGGTTACAGAGAATTTTTTGGAGAAAAGTGTACCCTAACGCCTACCTGTTTTATAAGTTGACACATTGCGCTTATGGGCCACTCCCTGAAGCGCCACCGCTCCTAATTCACATACCGAGCGAATGTCACTGTTTTGGCCTTGTTAGTTCATGTCATGTCATGAGGGGTGCATGTCTGTGCATGTGCAAGAAGTGGCCCTCCACACTAGTCTTTGGTTTGGTTCAATGCACATCGAGGCTTTCCACTTGTTGCCGCTGTGGTGATTGGAAGCACTCAAGCAGATGTTAGGCCAACCCGGGCCTTTGCCCACTCTGCCAAGAATGTTGGTTTCCATGCCGGGCATCACACTAATCTTGCATGTGGTGTTCCTTGGTGGGTGGCTCCACATAGGTCACATCGGGCGATTTCCTTCTTTCATGGTGGAGAGCAACCTCGCGAGCACACATCACCCCACACCTATTGTAAACACACCTGTCGGTGGGTCTCCTTCAGTAGTAGCCAAGTGGCCAGTGGACAGTGATGAATAGGGCATGAGCTCACATGGTGATGACCCACTTTTTGGCTGGTGTGGTTGTTTCCATACCCCCAATAGCAATGCTGCTTGGGTGCATGGGGTTGTGCACTGGCAATGGAAACCCATTTCGCCGGTTGGCTATGCTATCGAACAAATTATTTCCACTCTCAGTGTGCGGTGGTGGGCCGTGGGAGTGGATTGCTCGACAATGGGCCCAGAATGCTGGCCCTGAAGATACGGCCCATGTTTCCAAATTTCGCATACCCACCACCCTGTTCGTCCCCTTTCCCAAGGACCAAATGAAAACATTTCCGTACGGGGTGGCGTGGCAGTAATTGCATTGTCTTCAACTCATGCTTGAGCTACGCCATATTGTGCCCATTCCACTGAAAGCCCAATGTGTTTCCGCAGGGCGCTTCACTAGCACGCTAGTATGGTATACAACCATGGGCGCCCGCCTATTCGGGTGCATGACCCCAATCCCCCCTCCACCCCCCTTGAATACTTGGGTTAATGGTTTGGCTTGCTTGCAAGATTGTTTGGAAGTTTAGGTGGGAGGTTAAGGTTAAGAACAAGGGGGTGTCCCCGTCACTATTTGGATATCCATGCTATCTAGGTGGGTCGCCAATTTTGGTGAGTCTAAGCATTATGTTGAGCAGTTTCTCTTCGCGGTGTGTCAATTTTTGGACGCGGGAGTAGTCCCACCCAAGATTGCACGCGCTAGAGTAATCCCCCCTACAAACACCATAAAGTGAATCCGTTCTTAGTCCAATCTATACAAGAATAGATCTTGTCATCGTTCGCTAATTTTTTTTACTGGCGTATACTGATTGGTCCTCCAAAAGTCTACCAAGGGTGGGGGGAGGGGTTGGGGTTTGCATTCCACAAACTGAGTTCAGCACAGATATTTGTGTGTCAAAGCTGTTAGAGTCAAGTGAACACCAAACCAACAACGCAACTAAGCTTTTGGCGGTGATCAAGGCCCTTGGGGTGTTTGAGGTTGGTGCCATCTGCGTGTGTGTTGACATGGACTGTGAACATGTCTTTCTAGGAGCCACAAGTAAGATTAAAGTGGCGGGCAAATGGCCCGGTGGGGTCTAGGGTTCCCCTTTCAAATGTGCATCTGTGGATTGAGCTGCTAAATTTGTTTTCATGCATGAGTGACAAGGTCTGCTGGATCAGGGCTACAACCCACATGGGCCCGGAAAGCAATGAGATTGCGAATAATTTGGCGGTGGTGGGTATTTGCTAGAATCCTTCTTGGGATGTGGTGGCTGGCAAGGTAGTGTGCCCGCCAGTGGTGGGGCCGTTTGCGGGACCAGAATTGGTTTCGTTGTTGGCTTCCTCTTGTGATAGTGAGCAGTATCTTAGTTTGTGATATTGGTGGAGTTGGAGGTGGTGGAAAGATTGGAGGAGTGGAATAGCTCTTCGAGTTCGGGTGGCTCCACTGCTACTTTAGGCTATGCCCTAGGGCAGCACCACACCCTGCACTTGACCTTGGCGGAGAGGAGGCGGGGGCCAGCATTGAGGTTAGTGATGAGGAGGGTTTTTGTTTGCGTGAGCGTTTGGGTATTCGTGTCCGGTATACGGTCGGTTTGTACCATTGTGATGTTGCCTGCTAGTCATTTGAGTGGGTCACGTTTTAACTCTATCTACTGTTCTTTCATGGTCGGGGCCCTCTCGTAGCCTAGGGCCCGGCGGCTGGTTGCATCTTTTTTTCACCGACCACTGGCAAGTTGGCCCTTCCGGTAGTGGAAGTGGAATGCCACCACATGTGCTTCACATCCAACCGACGCCAACATGTGGTGGGGAGGAGGTGGTGGGATGCTATTTTAGACTCGTGTGCCACCTTCTCTCTCACCTCCAAGCCATGGAGCATGGCTTCTAAAAAACCGCAGGGCACACAATAGTAGTTGTGGTACTGGGATTCTCCATTTCCAGTTGTCTTGCCAAAGGTACAAGACACGGATGGCCATGGTATTTACATGGTTGCATGATGAGGACCGATGGCTCACTTGGTGGGCGGAGGCCGTTCCTTTCGCTTGCACCAATGTGGGATATTCGCTAAGGGACCTAAACTGCATCGAGCAACAAAAAACGGAGTGGGCGTCTTTGCACGGGCGCTTGTGTCGCAAACGTCATGGTAGTTAGTCCACACAATCACACCGATCGATGTTTTCAACGCCCGGAAGCTCCCCAGCCCCAACAGTCCGTGTGTCTTGCAAGTGGCTTGTGACCCGCTGTGTGGCGACCCATGGGAAATCAAACTTGCGGGTCACTGTGGCACACATGCCAATGATGCGAGCCCTTAAACTTGGCATTATGGAGGGAGCGGGGGTACATTGTGCCACACTCACTCACTCACTCACTCACTCACTCACTGCATAACTACCGTTTGTACTGGTTTGTTGATGGGGTATCTAGTATCTATGGTAGACCAAACTTCCACCAACATGGCGGCTGACCTAATGGTACCAATCCCCACAGGTGTCCAATGCGGATGGGCATCCCGTGCATGAAGTTTGTGGCTACGGTTGTAGCATGTGTTCATGCCCTTGGCACTACGCCAACGAGCGGTTGCGTTTGTTCATCGTGATACTTGTGGACTTATGGACATATGCAACGCTAGATGTAAAAAAAAAGTACATGGTGAGGCTCGGTGCCGCCACGTAATATGGTTGCGATGCCCAAGCATGGCGTTGTAACGGACCACACGGAGGCACGGCAACAACCCCCAGACTCGGCAGGTGTCCAAGGAATGCCGCGGGCGGCTATTGGTGCGAGAAACCCCACTCGTTCTGATACACTGGCCCATGACACACCGATGATGCCACATTACATCTCCCGATACACCACCACGGATAGCCAATCCGAGGGATGTCGCTCATCTCTTGTACTAGACCAGCCCTTTTGAAGGGTAGTTCAGGCGGCACACCCCAACTGAAGTATTGGAAAATCATCAACGTGACGGATCGACTTGACGAACACGTGGCTTGCAAATCGAATCACGGATGAGGCCTTCATTCCTCGTGATGGCGTTCCTGACCACTGAAGGCCCGGCCAATAATTGCACGGTTTTTGATGATTTGGAACTGGCTTTCTTTATCGTTGAATACCTGGCCTCGCCAGACGAGGATGCTGCCCATTTGTCTGAAGTTTTCACAATTTTGGAGTTCGCAGTGGTAGGTCCTAGATACCACTCATGCTAGAACTATGAACCCAGAACGGGACCCAGCCCCTAATGTCCTATGTTACCCCCTCTGTGAGAAGTCATCTCCCTGCGAATTCCCTCTATCTTTTGCTGAACTCTTGGAGTCAGTCCAAAAAAAAATATTTTGTAACAGGGTTGCAGCCATCGTCACATTTAGGCATGGGGGAGTCTCTGTCATGCTCCGCTCCAGTGGCTGGTGTTGGGGAAGACAGGGGAGATGCTGTGCAGGTCCATGAGTGTGTGGCTTCTTGCTTTCTCACCACACATTTGTGTAGCCGGAGCTGGAGCTTGAGGATGGCCATTTTGAACTGGTCCATGGGGCTGACTATTACAAGAGAGTCCTACACTCCGAGCTCACCCGTGATGAGCTCCGTCGCATCGGGTTCATTGATCACTGGACACCAGCAGTGTCCTTGCGGACCCGCCTAGAAGTGGCCGGTACCCTGCTGGCTGCCCGGTTGGCGATACAGGTACTGTCTGGTGTGTGCGGTGCTGCTTGTGGTTGTGTGCATCCAAGAAGAGGCTGTAGAACTTTCCAAAAGTGCGAAAATTTTTTCCGGGCAATCACACATCTCAAATACCCCCATGCAAGCAGTGTGTTAGCACACAGTGTGTCCACCTTAGTCTCCAACCCACCGCCTGTCCGCAGCATGGCGTCAGTTGCAACCTTGCGGGTGGCACCCACCACGCGCACCGTGACGCAGGCTCCGGCTTCTGCATCCTCAATGACCTGGCGGTGACCGCAGCCACGCTGCTGGCCGAAGGCCTGGTGGACCGCATCCTGATCTTGGATCTTGACGTGCACCAGGGCGATGGGACCGCCGCCATCTTTGGCCCCGACCATCCAAACGTGTTCACGTGCTCTCTGCACTGTGAACAGAACTTCCCAATGCGGAAGCAGCAGTCAACACTCGATGTTGGTCTGCCTGCAGGTGTGCGGTGCGCGATGCACGGGGTCACTGCGGGCCCGTGGGGTCAGTGCCCCACACCAATGCCCCTCTTCTCTGTCCTCCGTCGTGGTGTGTGCACAGTGTGGGGCCAGCAGTGGGCAGGCTTTTGGGGACGTGCGTTTCCTGACTGGGCGGATTTAGTGTGGGGGCCCAGGATTACAGCACAAGCAGCACCACGAACTCGCACGACTCCGCGCGCCGCAGATCTACAGGAGTTGTGCGGGTCCAGACCCCCACCGCCGGGTCTGCACTATGGACTCCAGCAACAACACAATCTCCGTATCATTGCCACCTCTCCAACACTTTGCGTCTCCAATGACCGCCTGCAATCCTCACAACGCTTGATAGCCAGCGACCAGCTGTCACCGACGCCACTTAATGGTCGTGTGACAGTACTCAGCTGAGAGCTAACAGCCGCTTAAGGCCGCGGGATGGCAGCTGGTGCCCACTCAACAAAATGTGGACTTTAACTTGCGCCGGCTGGGGGGGTAATTGCTGGCAGCGGGCGGTTGACCATTGGTGATTGGCCTGTGGCCGCTGGTCAACAGGGCGGTGTGAAGGCTGCTTCTGTGTTTCACCACCCCTCAGTGTTCCTCAGCACAGCCCTGCCGGGTGCAGGGCACACACAGTGGAGCCCGACACGCACCAACGGAGTAGCCCCCCATTGTGAGAGTAATGCCCTTGTCAGAGCAACAGGTGGTGTTGTTGCCGCAACCTTTTGGAGCCATGGGCTCCGAGGGCAACGCAGGTGCTCCTGCAAGCCATCTGCAATTGCCAGGAAGCGCCGCCCCTCACCGGCCTGGTGGGCACTACGGGCGGCACGGGCACTGGGATGGGTGCTATTGGTGGCAGTTGGCAGTCCCAGGCCAACATGATGTGCTGGACTTGGTCGCAAAAGATTGGGCCCTGCTGCAGCACCGCATTTGAGATAGCCTTTGGCGGAACTTGCTACTGCAGCTGGGCCCGGTTCTTCAGGCCTTTGGGGGCTTGGAGGGCCCCATTGACAGGCGGGCCTGATGTGTGGGGCTTGCGAAGTTCAGAGATGACACAGAGCTTTCCATGCCACCCGGGTTGTTGACCGGGGCCATGCGGACGCTGTCCAAGGCGGGTAGGCAGCACATGCCGCTGTTGTGGATGTGCCCTTACTGCCTAAGACAAGTGCAGGATACGGAGAGTCATAGACTGCCCATGATGGACAGCGTCATGCAACACCTGGTCCCCCTTGGTACTCGCGGTAGCTGTGGCCCTGCACATTCGGGCCGGCGGACCAATGGCTCGCTTGTCGGAGGGGCTCCCCTCTGGTGCCCGGCTGGGTCTCGAAGGACGTTGACGATGTGCCAGATGAGTTTGTCTCCTGGCGATATGGCATGGGGCTAGCTATCCTCATGCCGCGCATGCAGCACGAGCAGGGGATGGCCGCAAGAGGTGTGGCAGGTCTCGTCTTTCCGGATGCACCCTGGCCAGGGAAGGGATGCCCATACCCATGGGAGGATCTCGTGGGGCCGCTACCCTGACTAGCAGGAGATCAAAGGTGAGTGCGGCCAATGCCTAGGCTGCCCCGGAGATGGAGGTGGTACCATTGACTAACGGCTAATAGTTTGATGTGGGCGCGGGAGCTACGGTAGGTGCCGGGGGATGTCATATATGTCGAGCTCGCTCTCGACTTTGAGCCGACGGTGCAACGGGCGCTGCTTGCCCAACCCGATCATGCATTGCGCTTTGTGGTGCTCCCACTGCAGAACAAGGCCACCGTTCTACTTGTGCCATCACATCAAGGAAATTGGTGCACTGAAGTTTTAGCTGCGCTGACTGGGTGTGCAATGAAGACACTCCTGTGCCTCCATGCGATGTTGTTTGCAAAGTAGAAATCTGGACATTTGGGAAGGATGCGGAGTTTAGAGACCATCTCTCATGACCATGCAATTTCTTTGATTTCGCCGGCGTTGATGGGAATGTGGTTCATCTACGCACATTTGCTAGACTAGCGGCCCTTGGTGATGGCACCGGAGCCACGCCGGTGTCAGGCTCGGCAACTGGCTCGTGTTGTGGCCTCCTCATTGCCTATTGATAGCGCCTGAGCAGTGCACCCTGTCCCGCAGGGGAGGGGTAGAACCCACTGAGAAATTCGGATGGATGGGCCGCGTGTAGCGCCGCTGCAGCTTGCTCTGCCATAGAGTGGCAGCGAGGTGCTCCATCTGAGACGCCGTTTGCCCCCTGAATGCAAAGTATGGGCGCCCCTTGAGCCCTAGACTGGCACATCCCCCAAGCGGGATGAGGGACTTGCATCGCAGGGACTCCTTGGCCAGCAGGCCTTGCCCTGCTGGCATGTGGGGGTGCAATGCCCGGACCGCCTACGGTTGCGTGGCATTCAAGGGTGGCTGAGGAGTGAGCAATTCTTGGGCCAACGATGAGCCTCTGCACAAGGCAGCCCGAGTGGCCCCTCGGGACTCTACCGGAGGGGACAAGCAGCCTGTCCCACGGGAACAGCCGTGGGAGGTGTCACTTGCGACAACAATACAGGCAAAGCGGGAGCGGAGGGAAGAGATGCCCCACCCGGGGATGGGAGAGGCTCAGCCGGCGGCCGCCCAACCCGCCGCATAGCAAGACACTGGCGCCATGCCCCCTTCCTCCCCAGCCCCGCACCGCGTGACGCAGAGGGGAGGGGGTGGCGGCAGTAGTCGCAGGCCGCGAGGGAAACTTAAGGCAGTGTCATGATGCAGGTGGCCAGAAAGGGCGCCTCGTCCGCGCCGAGCGCCGCGGGGCCACGCAGTTGGGGCCAGGCAGTGGGGTAGTGGCTAGAGGCCTCTTTGCGTCGGGTATCACCAATGGCGCTGAGGCCAGGGCAGGGGAGAGCATCGACGCCCCGGGGAGGACAGGCGGGCCCTGGCACGCCCTGGCACGGGCCACGTGAAGAGGAAACTTGAGCCCTTGCTGAGGGTCCTTCCCTCGCGGCGTGTACACTAGGAGGTCGCACACTGGCCCAGCCAAGTGCTGTCTCTACGCTAACCCGTGCACGCACAACATGCAAGACCTTAATTGGCTATTTTGTTGCCGCAACTTTTGTAACCCAGACCTACTTTGCCCTTTATAAATACGCCCCCTTGTCAGAGCAACGGCAGGTGTTGTTTCTGTCAGATTTTTGGATTTTGCTGTTGCTCCCGCAGGGGGCAAGGGGGCTCCCGCAAGTGGGGTGGGGGGCACCCCGCCCATGCACAACAGCACTACGCAGCCTGCACCCTAACGCATGCAGCTACACATCCGTCGATCGAGAGACCCACAATCCAATGCACAAAGGCAGCCCCTGTCCCAAAGCCGTCAATGATAGCGACGGACCACATGCACATGGGCACCACGCACCATAAACCGTGATGCATGGGGCTATCAACCACCTCCTTTATCCCCACGAAATGTTGTGTCCGCTACCACACCGCCTTGTGGGACAGTCGTAGCATCGGACAGCTCTGATCCTTGATTCCGAGAGATCTCCCGAGTGCCTTCTGGTCGGCGGGCTTCGCCCGCCCAACCCCCCAACACACAAAGGCAAGCCCTCATGCCGAGGCTATGGACTGAACCGACCGACCACCAAAGGCACCCATGTCCTCATGTGGGCCTGATGGCGGGGCATACCCCCGATGGTGTCTGCAAAACAGCCATGCCCCCAAGGAGGCCATCAAACTGACCGGGTGCGACTGTTCCCAAAACCCGGGAGACTGTTGTGGATCAAATGCATGAGTCACACGATCCGCATCCGCCAGTCCCCCAAAGGTTGTAATTGCACCCGGCGGCATCAGGCAGAGGCTTGCCCTTGCATCCGGCGGCCCATGATTTGCCGGATGCCGCCGTCAAGCCAAGTCCAAGTTCGGTGGTGCCCAGGATTTCGCATCCGGCGTTCCCTCCCTGGCAGCCCGGTCTGCCCCTTTTGCAGGCGTTGCTGATGACCAGTACATGACCACCTTGCGGACCCACCTCCCGGGGATGCTGGAGGACTTTGCGCCCGATCTCGTGTTGTACGACGCGGGATGTGACGTGCATGTGGATGATCGGTTGGGGAAGCTGTGCCTCACGGACGAGGGCATCCGCCAGCGGGACCGGCATGTCTTCCAGACCTGCGTGCAGTATGGCATTCCCGTGGCAAGTGTGATCGGGGGTGGGTACAGCGAGAGCAAGGCCACCCTCGCAGCACGGCATGCCATCGTGATCCGATCTGCCACGGAAATCTGGCAGGAACTGAACGTTGGGGACATGAAATGGGTCTGATTCCGTTGCGGCCCCAAACACTGAAACAGGACACGGTGCAGCGCCTCACGTGTGGAATCCATCAGCACAGCGTCGGCGGCTGGTTCAAAGGTTTGCATGGAATTGGTCCGTGATGTGCTCACAGGAGGCCGCTTCTGAGTCGCAGTGTACTGGGCCGCGACGACTGTTGCGGTTAGGCATTATGGGCTGGCCCCCTTGGGGATGTGTGACCTGCAGGTCGCCTGGTGCTGATCCGCAGACGGACCACCAGCACGAGCACCAGCATCAGCACCAGCACCAGCACCAGTGCCAGTGCCAAGACATGAGAGCAAACCACAGCTCCGCAACAAAGAGCACTCATGTTGAAAATGTGCCTGCGTATTAGATGAATCATTCGAGAATCAATGACACACAGAGCATCTCACAAGACGCCGCTAGAGTGGCATCTGCAGCTTCCCTAACATTTGTCGACCCCCCCCACTGATATCTAAGATGGGTGTTGGTTTGCCAGGCAGAATCGTTTTGCAGGCAGGGGCATTTCTGACAAATCCCATGTCTCATGCCCTGAGCAATGTGTTGAACAGCTGCCCCAAGTGGCCGCACAGCGCGTTTTTGCTGTGTACTTCTTGGCAACACGGTTGATGCCCTTCTATTTGGCGCCCCTTGGCCCTGGACGCAAGGATTGCTGCAGTGTTCTTTGCCAGGTGCGTGTGCACACTGGGTGTATACACACCTGTAACGGTAAGGAGACGTTTATGGTACAAATTCAAACTAATCTTTAAAGAACCTGCGCAACAATTAGCAACCACCATGCATACCGCACCATGACATCACCTGCAGCCCAAGCTTAGGATACCTGTGCAGTGCACATTAGGTATTTGTGAGCAACTGTTGCCCCTCAGAAGCTGATCTCAGTGCTTTGGGTGTGTGCGTATGTGTGGGTGTTGTCAGCCATTTTGGTGACCACAACCCTTGATGGTGATTTTTCTGCTACACACCATGCATAAGGGTAGCTCACCTGACTGGGCAGAAAAGATAGTGTTCTCATCCATGGGGATTCAAGGACGTCACCGAGAACTCCAAGTGCCATCGAAAGGTCCTGCAGGCTTCCATTTTGGACGGGCACCATTTGCACGCAATCTGTGGCTTTGGTTGCAGCAGCTGGACATATGCTCGGCACTTGCGCCCAAGAGCGCTCTCATCTGTCCATAGTACTTTCCAATATCATGGACCTATGCAGCGCCGGAACAAAAAAAAAGAAAGTACAGCCAAAGATGGTGGCTCTTACCCCCTTGGACTTGTGGATCTGTCTGTTTTGACACTGCGGTGTTTCAAGGGTTGCTATGACACCATGTTCTCTGCAGTCATTTGCCACCCCCATTTCAAGCTCCTCCTTCGCACCTTTGTGCCACATGTATATTTCCATGGCAGCACCCGACTGAAAGCCACCTCAGCAACGCCAAAGTGCACCTCACAAGCACTTTGCAACTCTCTGAAACTCTCTCTTAGTAGTATGGATGGCGGCTCATTTGGGTACCCAGCCTATCAACTGCTGCTTTTTTTGTTGTGAGAAAAGCCATGACATAAATGTACAGTAGTGTATTCCCAAAGCCATATCTTGCTGCAGTGTTGAAGATGCCATACAGAGGTGTAGGTTGCAGGCACAAAGGTGAGAGTATGCTGATACAAGAAGACATTGAGTAGAACTGCCATGTGCAATCGCGACACATGCCAACAACAGACCGCGCTTATGTGTCATTCATTGGTGTGCTGCAGTCATTGTAGTGTCACCTGCTGTGGCATGCCGCACCACTGCTGCACCTGCCCCCTACTCCACATCATCAACCTGTTGGTGCAGCCACATGTCCAAGTATGACAGCCGCCATTTCATGTTGGACGGGTGGGGGGTTCCCATCTCAAAAAAAAAGTTAAATTTTTTTGGGGGGGTGCACTGCAAGATGATACAAGGGTGAAGTCACCAACTCGCTAGCAGGAGGAGGGCAGCTGCATAGGGGCTTAAACCTGGTTGGCAAAGCGGTTATTGGTGGTTACAAAAAGCTTGTGGCATGCAAGGGCAGCCACAAAACGTTTGGTGGGCCATTTGGGACTGGCAGAAGTTGTTGGGACAGAACAAACAGTCCCCCAGAATGAGAAGGTTGCCCTCCAATTTCAAAAAAGTTCGCACTGGAGTAATGCAGTATTGCTAAGTGACCCAGCATTGAATGTGTTGACGCACACTACAAGGGAGAGGAGTAGGAGGCCCAAGTAGGCAGGCAATATGCCGCACTAAAGTGAATGGGTTGGCAGTTTAGGGAGGCATACAATGTTATAGGGCCTGGTCATTCGGCACCCAAAGGATCAAACAAGTTGAAATTTCATGATGAGGGTCAAAGACATGTTTTCTAATGGTTATTTGTTTCGATAATTCTCACTTGCATGCATATCAAAGTATCGGCCCACAAGTGGGTGGACGAGCTGCATAACCCCTACCGTCTGGGGGGTCCACGATGCTTCAAGAGCGGGGTAGAAAAAGAGCTGCGGCCCACAAGAGGGCATATTGGCTGCACAACCCATGCCATTGGGTGGCTTCGCAGCACTTGAGAGTAGGGAACAAAGTCAGCAATGGCCCATAAGTGTTTTATACGAAGAAAGTTATTTAGTTGAAAGGAAAGTTGCCCACTAAGTACATGAAGTATGAGAAAATTTCTACGAATTTTTTCATGTGGTAAGTCTTTTAGTCCGAAACCCATCCGTAGAGGAAACACTTGGTAACAAAATACTTTTTAGCCAAGTTTTGAAACCCAGTTTCACCATACACCTGGGGGCGTGGGGCCAAGCAATCAGAGACACAGAGTTAAGAAAAGACACCGTGTGCAGACGCTTGTTTTGCTTTTATGGCCGTTGCATAGTGCCTGTGTAAGAGGTTGAGTGTGGGAAGCATAGGTTGGAATGGTGTTGGAGCCCATACCCTAGAGTGCCCCACCCATCCCTGTAACACCGGAGGAAAAGCACGCAAAGGATGTATTTTGTAATTCATAGAACACACTGCGCGAGAAGCAACACGAGTCGCAGAGGGCGGCCTGTTCGCGCTTGCTTGGACAGGGTTTACCTTTGTTCCACGGGAAACCACCAGCAACGCTAGCGGCCACACAAACTCTACGGACTGCCAAATATCCTGCTTTACCATCAATATCGGCTTCCCCGGGGCACTGGACAATGGGTTCCGAGCAACACACCACCAAGGTAACTCATTATGGCTTGAAGTGTGTAGATGCACAAGCGAGGCTAGTGATCAGGGCGGCTTTGCTTTGTTACAAACCACCACAGCCACTCGTTCCTAGGAAAGCAATTTTTTGAAATACACTTTTTACTATTTTTATCACCCGACACGATCAAGCGGTTGCGAGGGATTCTTTTGATCCGTTCTTTGTTTTTTTGTTTCAGAAGTTTGACCTTTGGGACTAGGAGGAACAAAGGAGTGAGTTGTTTCCAGGTTTGCAGACGAAAGAGTTGAAATGTGGATGCCAAGAGCCCAAAATGCACATGTACCGCCGGCATGATGCGACACAGCAAGTGCGGTGCCACGGTTTTTAATTGTGCGTGCGTGCATCTAAGCAAGATAGAACAACTACCTTCATGGTAGTAAAGGGGTTTTTTGTAAAAAATGTTTGACACCAGCTCCTCTAGAACCTAGATCAAGGGTAAAAATACTTTAAGCACAAACAATCTTGTCTTGGTGTGGCCTCGTGTGGCAGGCTCAAGCGTCAAGGCATTTTTCCAAATGCGTTGAAAGCTTTTAGCAAAATGACAGAAAATCTTCTTGATTTCTAAAAATGTTTTGAATAAAATGGTGTAGTAAGTCATAAAGTGCAAGAAGAACAACAACTCGGACCGCAATTGAATGAGTTTGAATCCATCGGACACAGGAAGGCCGTGATACTGCAAATAAAGAACGCACACCCATGACCATCGGCCGGGGCAAAGCAGTATCTCTTAAGAAGGCTGCAAAACTTCAGACGCTAAAAAAAATAGACCAACAAATCTGGATGTGTACATCAAATAGACTAGGGGAAAAATAGGGATTTCATGAACAAAATCGCTATAAATTAAGAAAAAAACCCTCATTTGTTGATGCTTTGTCTTTGTGATAGTTGTTTGGGGCCAATTGCAACATTTTTGCGAGTCAACTTAAATTTTTTGTAAATGTCTCCAATTCTGCAGCACTATGCGACAACAGTAACACGATCATGTTCATGCCTGGTTCATGTGTTCCTTCTTCATGCATAAGAGAAGCCTTAACCTAGCATGCCGTTACCACCGGCCGCTTGAGCAGTTGCATGTACATCACATTGAACACAGCAAATAGAGATGTGTAAACATGCAACAGTGTTGCAAAGGACTCGCTGTAAACTGATCCAGAGCAAATGGCATTTGTGAGAGGGAGAAGACATTTGTTGATAGGGGATTGTCATTGCTATTTGATTGTATCCGCGCACCCGATTGGCCCGGAAGTACCATGCGACTATGGCCATACACGATGGTAAGCAGACATATCTGATGATGACCATGCAGAGCATCTATTCTTGCCACTCTACTGCTGATGTTATGATTGAGCCCTGAGGTAGGCTATGGTATTCTGCTGCATAAGTGCGCAACTGGAGATTACGGCCTGGAAACGAAATATTTTCCGAGCAGACGTTGACTAGTGTCGCTATGGGACATAAAAGTAACAGGGCCGCCGGCGCCATATTTCCTACGGTAAAATATGCCTTAGAATTACTTTCAAGGACATGTGTATAGTTGCATGCCTAAGATCAAAGGGGCACAACACATCGCGCGCACGTCACAACATTGGGGACAATAGTAGCTTCAGGCTACGCACATATGATGTTACACGTCTCTTGAGATTCACATGCAAAAAGATAGATATTGCGGTTTTTGTGACATGGCCCCAAGCTAATGTCGTGCAAGCACAATACATACTAAAAATATAAACCACTAGTGTCATTGATGCCTCGTCTTCGTGAAGGTTGTTTGGGTCACATTGCAACCTTTTTGCGGAATCATGAAATATTTTTCGTAAGTATCATCTTTGCCCCATTATGAAACTTGTTTGTTGTTGCAACAACCCTTAGGTCATTATTGTCGTGTTTGCTTTTATCCGAGCAAGCAAGGGAAGCATACCGAGGCCTGGCCCATTTTGGACTATCCCCGGCTATTCAGCCTAAATTACCCGTAGTAAACCAAGCATGCCTAACATGCTAATTACTCCACCAGCAAAGGCGGATGCAAAAATACTCAAGAGCAGGAGAAACAAACATACTGCTGAACCAAAGGTGCCGCAAAGCGGCGAAGGGGGGGGGGGCGGACACTGCGCAACATGCACTTCTGCAATCCTAGTCAGTGTGTTGCCTTGTGCCAACCCCCCCCCCCCCCGGCCATGCAGGCTCCTGGTTGGTTGTGGAGCAATTTGTATACTCGATGTTGTGTGTCTCGCGCAGGCCATTGCTTAGTGATGATGTGTGGGGGGGGTGCAGTTGGCACCCCGGGGATTTTGGCTAACCCCCCCTCTAAATCCGAAAAAAATGACAAAATTATCAAAATAGCCCAAACTTGGAGGGTAATGTTACGTACACAAGCACTTTTTTTGCCTTCAATCCCACCCCTACGTGGATCTAGAATCAACCAGCCACCGGGCAAAGGGCTAGCCTCCCATGGGTGCAGCTAAATAAGAAAGCTGTTCTCCCAGAAGACTGGTGCTTGAACCAGTTCGTTGATGTGCAAAAGCGATGGTCTGGCCATGGACTTTCGCTCAACCGGAGTGTTGCACTCATTTGATGGGGGGCATAGGGGGCAAAGCGGTCTGGTAATCTGCCATGCACCACACGACCTCCATCACCGATTGATCGCACTGTGTCTATGCCATGCCCTGAATTCGTTTTGATGGGAATGGCCTAGACATCAGGATCAATTTCAGTTCTGGCTTGGCTTTCCTGTGACCTATTTTTCTTTGTGGTCAAGAGACTCATCGCTGAGTACTCGCTGATCGGCGACCACTGCTTGTTTCGTGTTTTGTTGCACCACGTTGTGAAGTTTGCAGGTACGTTTATTCATGTATTTTATTCATATCTCTAATAATAATTGTTTTGCAGGCCAAGATGAGGTGGTGCAGCCTGCTCAATACTGGAGACCACCTCTCGGAATCCAGGTCCAGAAAAAGAGCCGACCCTTTGCCTATGCTGATGCGTCCAAAAGACACATACCTGTAGCCCTGACATGCAATATGAGAGCAGCCATGCCAGCGGATGGCATCATGCCCTCCTTCCCCAGCCACCGTTTTTAGGAAATACATACACGACCATCTTCCGCACCTGTGGGCGGGTGTATGCCCATTGTTGATGTTTCTAGGTTTGAATTTCAGATGGTATACGCGCCACAAAACTAACCTCTGGACAAGCTACAAAAGTACATAGATGCAGCTGCAATGCAGGGTGGTACCTTGGCCGAGTAACAAACTGAAAAGTCTCGAATGTTGTGGTTGTTGTTGTTGCTGTTGGCTGCAAATGCCACTCCCTACATCTGAGCAGCCCCGCCCCTCTTGCGTGGGGTCCCCACCTAATCATCTGACCATTGCATTCCCCGCCCAGGTTTGCACAGCACTAGTAAAATAGAACATGCAATACCGCCACACAATCACACAATGTCGGGCCCATTTTCGCACATTCATGCAACCTTAATATGCTGTGAACCTCGTAACTCAGTACAATAAAACACAAAACAAGCGGTAGACGCTGGTCCACGTCCCCAATCTCTCATTGTGTAATGTAGTTTCAGACTTAGCTCATTCATTTCTTACCTTGTCTTACCCAATCTAGCGCGGATGTTCCATGGACAACAACAAACGTTGTTTCTTACTCAAGAATATCACGCATCAGGCCTAAAATCCCTAGACGATGGGCCCCCGGGGTAGGAACTGTGGGTGCTTACGAGGGCCAGAAGGCTGAATCTCCACGCTGCGCTTGCCGCGTCAGGTGCTCCCCCAATGGGCCAAAACTAGGGTTTGAGTAGTTGCTGACATACAAAACGTTGCGCTGCATTCGCACTGTGTGCACAGCATTCCCTCCACATCAGCTACCCATACAATCCCATGGGTTTGCTACCTCCTGAAGATTCCGTAAGATATACCCACAGCCTTGGCAAACCCACCTTCTACTCATCCTGAAAGTTTGGAAGCACCCAAAAGAGCGGTAAATTGGGGTTCATTGGAATTAGGGGACTTGCATGCTTCTATCCCTATGGCCCCTCCAGATACTGTTGTGTGGTTCTCCATTTGTCCATCTCCCGTGTCTCCCGGAGTACTCAGCCCGATGTGTTGCTCACCAAGATCAACTCTAATCCGAATATGCACTTTGGACGGATATCACCGGGCACCAAACAACCGAGCATTATGAGTATAGGCTGATGTGGTGGAAGAAATGGGGGACAAAATCTACGCCGCCTTTGCAACCAAGACTGTGGTCCAGACCTATTTGGTGGCCAAATGCCCAGAGGGGGGTAGGGGTTGGGTATTTGATCAGGCCCTCCCTCTTGCACGAGGAGAACCAACAAAAAGTTCAATGGCTAGACATGCAATTGCGATGATTGCTTCCCGCATATTTGCTTGTGATTGAAAAGGAGTATCAGAGAAGCTGGCCGCACCAAGCAAGGGGCCATGAAGCAACGGATACTCAGCTACCGAACGCCCCCGTGTCACAGGCGAACGGTCATCGCTCATCAAATGTTCTGCTGTACTGCAGCACTTCCAAACCGGTACCGAATGTTCCCTTGAGTTCGCCCGCAGGCTATCGAGTGTTTCATAGGCTGGCGTTGGTCAGCTCTTTCCCCCTCCCTTGGAACCCGGTCACACACAATGCCTGACTTCACCGCATCAAGCAAGGGAGGGGGCGGGGGGTACACCACCTCTCGGCCAGGTGCAAATAGAGAATCGGTCATGGTGGGCAAGGAATCCAGTCCTAAAAGACCACACTGAGGCACTGGCAATCACCTGTCAGTTGAGCGTCAACTGCCACGTCAAAGAAATGCTGGACCACTGCATGTGAACGGCATGCTACCCCTGGCTGACAGTTGCAGCGTTCCACGCCCAAATGGGTTTTGGTTCATTGGATGTAGACGCTGGAAACTGTCTCGTAACTTGACATGCGCACTGAGGCCTGTCATGTCAATGATGTCAACGACTGGGTGTCTTGAGCGTGATGACTGTGCATGCAGTTCATAGCAGTGCAGGAGCGACCTGAAATTGCGAAAAAACATTACATTTCTGACCACAGATACCGTGGTCAGGAAAAACCAGGAAATCCACGGTCAGACAGGATCCTTGTGCTTGGACAAGCCTGTGCTTGGGCAAAGGGGGGGGG
Source organism: Eutreptiella sp. 'Long Island Sound 2002' (assembly GCA_964036045.1). NCBI lineage: Eukaryota > Euglenozoa > Euglenophyceae > Eutreptiales > Eutreptiaceae > Eutreptiella > Eutreptiella sp. 'Long Island Sound 2002'. The sequence continues at coordinate 882,362 of OZ038401.1, forward strand.
GTACCTAATTAATTCAGGTACCAAAAACAATATGGTCCAAACCTTCGTGCCCACATCCCTGATGCCGACATTCCGCAAAGCATGGTTTGACAGCGAAACTGTCTCTTCTTTCCTGCCCGCAAGGCGTCCCAAACTCACTACAAACAACGACAAACAACAAAGGCGCACACTCTCCCCCTCAGGGTCACAACCGGTGTAACTGCAGAAACAGGCTTGTAACTGCACTGAGAGGTCTATGGGTAGACCTTGACTTTGATTCCTCTTGTTTATGGAATGTTTGAGGACTGATCGGCAAAGCCAAAACTCTAGAACTCCGAACTCAATAGCAAACAAGCACGGCACGGACATGGCAAAGAACTCGAATACCCAGTTGTTGAGAGGTCCGTGTATCCCGGAGTCCAGAACTCCAAAGGGGCAAGAAAGCCCTTGTTGCAAGAGCCCTTGGTAAGAGCCGATTCAGGCTCGTATCATACCCTAAGAGAATAATAGACATAAAGTACATTGCAGAGCTATAATCAAGTATACATAAATCACACAACGGAACAACGAAAGTCGCAAAATTTCTGGTCTATCTAATCTCCTCCTTTGTGTGCATGCGCTGTGCGCTTCGCGTGTGTGCTCGCTCTGGCTTTCCTCGCTCGCTCTCTCACTCACTCGGGCTCACACTACGCCTCGCCCATCGTTCACTCACTCGCTCGCTCCCTCCGACCCTCGCTCACTGGTTCCCTTATACTCCCCTAAGCCGGGCGGTGAGGATGGTTGGGGCGGGCGGCGGAAATGAAAACTGTCTGTCCCACATGGTAAAAGGACCAGCGTACATGTAAACTCAGTATGTGCCAGTGGTTGATCACACACACTGTAGGGCACAAAGTAAAAAGTAGGGAGGGGCGCAGCGACTCTCCCCTAATGCCGGAGAGCTTGCTCGGAGGCATTAGACAATGCAAGATTGAAAAAAGAATATAAAATTGGAATGAAGACAGATGGTGGCTGCAGAACTGAGCGTATCAACCACGCTGCAGAACTGAGCGTATCAACCACTGGTCGTCGTCAGGCTTGCGCCTCCGATCCGCCAGGGAATCGGCTTGTAACTGCAGAAACAGGCTTGTAACTGCACTGAGATGTCTATGGGTAGATCTTGACTTTGATTCCTCTTGTTTATGGAATTTTTGAGGACTGATCGGCAAAGCCAAAACTCTAGAACTCCGAACTCAATAGCAAACAAGCACGGCACGGACATGGCAAAGAAGTCGACTACCCAGTTGTTGAGAGGTCCGTGTATCCCAGAGTCCAGAACTCCAAAGGGGCAAGAAAGCCCTTGTGGCAACAGCCCTTGGCAAGAGCCGATTCAGGCTCGTATCATACCCTAATAGAATAATAGACATAAAGTACATTGCAGAGGTATAATTAAGTATACATAAATCACACAACGGAACAACGAAAGTCGCAAAATTTCTGGTCTATCTAATCTCCTCCTTTGTGTGCATGCGCTGTGCGCTTCGCGTGTGTGCTCGCTCTGGCTTTCCTCGCTCGCTCTCTCACTCACTCGGGCTCACACTACGCCTCGCCCATCGTTCACTCACTCGCTCGCTCCCTCCAACCCTCGCTCACTGGTTCCCTTACACTCCCCTAAGCCGGGCGGTGAGGATGGTTGGGGCGGGCGGCGGAAATAAAAACTGTCTGTCCCAAGTAAGAAAAAGTGCTTTTCCATTTCTTTGAGGCATACTCTAGTTGTATTAGAGATGCACTGAGCATCCAGGCATTTCTATCTTAGTATTGGTCCCACCAAAACTGGTGATAACACATTTTGACCTATGGAACCAAACACCCAATCAGGATATGGAGTGGACACCTTAATCCCCTTTCATTGTGAGGCAAATCATCTTTTCCTGAGTTGACTGAGAACTGACATATCCAAGGCAGAGCCTATGAATTTATCTATGTTTTTCCATGAATTCTTAGCTATCCTAGTGGTATGCACCCTAGGGGGCTGGGCACCTCTTTTTGAGAGGTCCTGGGTTCAATTCCTGGTCAGCCTAGCTAAGTAGGAAGATCCCATGTGACATGGCAGTGACCTCATCGCCACATGCCCTGCCACCTCAGCACATATGGGACCCAAAACAAAGAGTGCACATCTCCTGAGATGGCACTATGGAGATAGAGTGACCATGAGGCAGTTTTCCAACTCTTTTCCAAAACAATTTAGCTATCTTTGTGAATATGCATTCCGATTTGACCTGAGTTGCAGTTTCTGTGAATATCCAATCATCTTTCACTGTTTACACTGCAGCCCTTCATGCTTTGATCCTGAATTCTCTTCTCCTTGCACACCTCTGGCTTGGGTTATCCTGGATTGACTATATTTCTGCAAACAAAAGGTTTTCATCTCCAAAAACAAGCAGCAGGAAACCCTACACCAACAGCAAGCAGCAGGAGAGACAAAAACACAGTGCTGAAACCACTATAAACTTTTCTGGTAGCAAGAGGCAGTCTGTCTCTGCGCACCGGCAGCAACCCCGCGCTGTACATCCAGTGCGCCGAGTACAGGCACATATAAGCAGAAGGGTGACTGAAGATGGACAGAAGGAAGGAGGACGCCGACGTGAAGACAGCGCCAGCGCCTGAGGCACCGGCAAGGCCAGCACCTGGCGCTGTACCTTCGGCGGAGCCCTTACATGGGCCAGTGGATGCGGCTGAGGACTCCCTGGATGGACTCCAGACGGCCTTCGGGGCCCTGTCTGTCGAAGAGGTGGCCTCTCAGCCTGTGAAGAGGAGGAGAGAGAGCGAGAAGGATGCTGGAGACGAAGCAGACGAAGGAGAGGAACAAAGGCAAGACCTGACGAATGTCCCTACCTTCGAAGGCGCACCAAGCGCTTCTGGCCTCCACGCATCACCCTCTCCTTTAACCACCACACTCCCAGCCGCTGCAACATCCACTTCCACAACCAACCCGCCTATGGCAGAGGGCACAGGCTTTACTGGCATGCCTCCCTACCCCGCCTATGGTATGGGCCCACCTACCACTGCGCTCCATGAGGCAACTACTGCCAGTGAGCCGGTGGCTACCAGCTCTGCGCTGCGATGGTATGCGGCTGAATATCCCCATCCACTACCCGCTACTGGAACCTATGTGGATGTTCCTGGGTATGCACCTGGCTAAGCAACCTTGAGTGGGTTGAGAAGAGGACCTGAATCTCTTGGTGGCAGGAGTAGAGGCTCGGGAAGATCCTCCAACAGGTCCCTGACGCGGTCGGAGATCAACGAGGTGCTCCGAGGAGCCACTTCAAAAATCGTGGGCGACCTCACTCAAGAGATCCGTGAGAAACTGGAGCCCCTGATGATCCCGCCCCACGCGTCACCTACCACGGTGGGAATGTCACCCCACCGAGTACAGGCTAACCACCTGGCGGCAGGGTTGACAAACACCCTGGGGAGCCTGAGGAGTCGACCGATGCCGACTCCTGCACCTATACCGAGAAGTCCCTTCGTCCCGAGAACGGCACAGCGGCCCTACAGCCACGTGACGAACTCTACGAGGGCCGAGCTGGACCAGCTGGGGCTGACAGCCTTGAGGGCTATGGTGGACGTGGAGCCTTATGGCTCTAGTGATCTAGGCGGAGACCCCTCCGATGATGAGCCGCCTTCGATGACCTCTACTTCGCCCTCGGAGGACGATGACCCGGAGGACCCCGAGGATCCAAAGGGGAAGAAGAAGAAGAAGAAGAAGAAGAAGACCCGACGCCCTGAGGGACGCAGGTCTCAGGAGGCGAAGGCTATTGCCACCTCCAAGATCGTGGTGAACCTGCCTGAGTTCACAGGCAAGGACCTCAGCGAGTTCGCTGAGAATTTTGGCCGGTTTCTACGACTGACCGGCCAAACACACGCTAGTGGGCGAGTGAAGTGCGATCTGCTCCTGCAGTGCTGCAAGACCAAGTACCTGGAGAAGCAGGTCAGGCAGATCGTGACGAACTCCGCCACCTTTGCCGATGTGTTGGTTGCCCTGGAGAGGCAGTACCCGACCTACGAAACCGACCTCTCCATCAGGGCCGAGATCCAGAACCTGCCCGTGCTGCCCAACAACCCCAAACCTGGCAGGGTCTCTGAGCTGTTGGCTGACCTGGATCACTGGGCTGGGGGACTGACGCCCGGTTCCTACAGCAGCGACGACCTGCTGTTCTGGTTGGTGGCCAAGCTCCCTCGAGAGCTATGGGACGAGTGCCGTTCGACGGCGGAGCGCAAGGCTAGATCCCTCCGCTACGAGGATCTATGCGTGCTACTCCTGGAGCTGGCGCTGGAGAAGGAGAGCGACCAGCACTTGAACAATTACCGTCCTGGAGGAGGAGGTTCTGGAGGTCATGGCAAAGGGTACCAAGGGTCCCGACCTGGGCAGGGGACTACCCCCAAACACGCCCACGCCCGCATCATGGAGAACGTGAAGGAGCTATTCTGGTATGATGCCAGGGACGAGCAGGGCCACCTGCAGCACGCCCCTGACTGCGAGCAGCGAGACTGCTTCGTAGTCCAGGGGAAGCAGCAGGAAAAGAACACCGGCGCCAAAGCTAAGCTGCCGGATCATTACAGGTGCACCATCACGTGTGCGTTTTGCGGGAAGCGGAAGCACTACGAGGATGAGTGCTACCATAAGCAACGCCTATCGGCGAAGCTTAAGGGTGAAGATCCTCGCAAGAGCTGAGGCAAAGGTGGAGGCAAAGGCAAAGGCAACGACTCCGGCAAGGGCAAGTCGAAAGGACGTGGTCAAGGGCAAGACAAGGGTCAAGGTGGACGAGGAGGAGGCGCTAATCGCCAGCCCGACAACAAGAACAAGGACAAGAACAGAGGCAGCCCAAACCCTAATCCAGGGGGGAACTCCGAGCCCTCTGGAGGGCAGTCTGGTCCTACCACACGCTCACAAACGCAGGCCCAGCAAGAACAAGGAGCCAAGCGTGAGCATGAAGGTGGTGATGACGGCAACGCTAAGAAGAGGAGCCGTTTCATGAGGATGGCCCGCAAACTGCGGAACAAGGGGTTCGAGGTGACCTGTCCCGCGGAGTTCTGACGGGGACGCTCTGGTGGCACCCAAGACGTGGTGTTTTGGGTACGTATCCGACTAGGGGGACGCGAATACCTGGGGGTATTGGACACTGGCGCCACCATATCTATAGTGGCCAAGAAAATTTTACCTTGTGGGAGCCTGAAGAACACCATGACCACCGCTGCTATACGCATGGGGGATGGACATGTGGTGCACAGCTGCGGGGACTGTGAAGTGGAGGTACCTATGGGCCTTCGGACTATCGCCCATCGGTTCTATGTGATGGACACTGAGGCCTTCGACTTTGTACTGGGTACTGACTTCTTCGTACAGCACTCCCAGATACAATCCCTGACGCTGCAAGCGCCCTACCTCCTCTACGTGGACCACGGCAGTGGCAGAGAGTCTGTGCCACTGGAGCAGTCGGAACATACCTCCAGTTACCTGAGACTATCGAAGGAGGAGCCCTCGAACGTGATGGCGGCCTCCAAAACTGAGGACTATCAACTATTGGGGGAAGTCCTAGACCAAGGTCTGAAGGAGTTGGGTTACTCTCGAGAAGACCTGAGTGTGGAGTTGTTCGCCAGCGACAAGCAGCATGTACTGGACCTTTACTGCAGCAAGGGGAAGAACTGCAGCTACAAATTTTACTGGCCCTCTTTCGGGATGGCCTACGGGAACCCCAGGTTCAGTGAACTGGGGAAGGTGCTGACCAAGGTGGCCTTGGAACGTTCCCGTATGGTCCTGTGTTCCCCCGATTGGGGAGCCCATGGGGGCAATGAGTACTGGCGAAACCTCCTGGACAGGCTGACTATCAGCTCTGTTCGTTTGCCTGATGAGGCCATCTACGTGCCTCTGGGACGCAAGACGCCTATTGGGAAACCCGGATGGGGGAGTATGCTGAGCGTGGTGGACGGAGGTCTTACCTCCATCCCCTGGGAGGATCTGGACCCGACTCTGGTCCAGGCTATACAACGAGAAAGCGACGGACTTGCCTTGGGTGACTTGAAGGATCGCCTACGACCTCAAGATGCTGTTGAGACTACACCCGGAGGAGATGAGTACGTCGTGATTGACACCAACACCCCCAACTCTCCCTGTCATGTACCTGTTCCTGATGGAGTCTCTGAGTGTGGACTATCTGAGCTACCTAGCTCTATCCACTCAGAAGACGAAACTGAGCACGACGCCTTCTTCGTGCAGACCTGTGTGGAGGAAGTGGAGAACGCCGAGTACGTCGCCCCACTGAAACCCCTACTCTCCATGAGGGTGGAAGACCCCGTGGACGAGGAGCTGGACCCTCGATCCAGGCTCAGGGAGTATGTGGATTCCAAGAGGAAGTTGGTGGCGAAAAAGCTATGCTACGCGAAGCCTACCCGCAGCTCATGGCCACTGAAGCAAGGACGTATGGGAGACCTATCCCAATTGAAGGAGGACCTCGAACAGAAGATTACCACCTGGCAAAGGGAGGTAGATCTTAAGCTCATGAAGAGCGTGTGGGGCGCCCATGTGAGGACCCCAGAGGAGGACGACCTCTCGGAGGAATGTGTATGTGAACCCCCTCGAGCGTGCCTATGTTGCCATCGTCCACCGGAGATGGTTGAACAAGACCTTCTATATGCCTACCAAGGGCTGAAGGACACTACCACGGGCGAAGAGTCGGTGGAGGACCACCTCCCAACGTCTATTACTCAGGGGGCAAGCAACTTACACTCTGACGAGGACATGGAGGACAAGATCAAGGTATTGGACCCGCGGGTACAGAAGCTTATAAGGACCTATCTGGAGGTGTTCGGAGAACTACCCCCTCCAGCCTCATGTGACAAGCTGGTACAGATGGACCTCAAGCTGAAGCCCGAGTTCGTGGGTCACAAGATCCGGAGGAGACCCTATCCAGCTCCTAAAGTGCAGGCCGACGAGATCGAGCGACAGATACAAGAATGTATCGACGCTGGCCTAGTCCTGGAGTACAATGACGGGGACTACCCCCTACACTGCAGCCCCTGTTTCCTGGTGGCTAAACCTGGGTCTACAGCCAAACGGCTGGTAGTGGACTACGGAGAGCTGAACAAGAAGACGCTGAACCACTCAGGGTCCATTCCCAATATGGAGTCTACCCTGGAGAAGATAGCCTCCTGCCGCTACAAGACCAAGATGGACAAGCGAAGCGGATTCTGGCAAGTGGACCTGACGCCCAACGCACAGGAACTACTGGCCTTCATCACCCCTCAGGGGAGGGTGTTCAAGTGGAAGGTCATGCCGTTTGGCGTGGCTAACGCACCCGCTCTATTCCAAGAGCTGATGAACAAGATCTTGTCCATCCTACGAAGGAGACCTAAGGTGCAGGAGCTCATATCCCGCGGTGCCCAGATGGAGGCTCACATCGACGATGTATGCCTCGGGACCAATACCCAGGAGGATCACCTAATCCTCTTGGGTGAGTTCTTTGCGGTCTGCCAGGAGAACCACACACGACTCAAGCTGGAGAAGTGTGAGTTCATGCAGGAGACCATGCAGTACCTGGGGCTTTGATGTTGGCTATGGGTGGTGGACCCCAGCGGCCTCTAAGGCCAAACCCCTGATGGATGCCAAAGTACGACACGAAGACCCCAAGAAAGGACTTCATGATGTACGCAGTTTCATTGGGGCGTGCAACTTCTATCGCCGCCACATCAAGAACTTCACCTACACCAGCGCCGTTCTGACGGACTTGATCAAGAAGAGTACTACTTGGCGCTGGGGCCCACAAGAGCAACAAGCGTTTGACAAGCTCAAAGACAAGGTAGCCAACGCTAAATGCTTGGGTGTGCCTAGAGCACAAGGGGAGATTATCCTGGTGACCGACGCCAGCAATGTGGGCGGTGGTGGAACGTTGTTCCAATGGCAAGCACTAGAGAAGGAGGAGTTCGACTCGGCCATTTCCCAATGGGGGACGGAAGGTCTCAACCGAGATGGAACCCTCAAGCACAGCTACCCTGACGACAAGTGGGTCCTATTACCTCTGGGCCACTGGAACTGGAAGTGGAACCAGGCCAGGGGGAACTACTCCACCTATGAGCAGGAATTGCTCGCGGGTATGCTGGTGCTATCCTCACAAGCACGACTGTTGGGGAGTAACCCTGTGGTCTGGCTGTGCGACCAAGAACCGGTCCGCAGTTTCCAGAAGGGTCCCCCACCTGAGAAGGCCAAGCTACGGCGCTGGTGGACCTACCTCAGTCAACTACGGCTGACGGTACACCATATCCAGGGAGTGAAGAACGAGTGTGCCGACTACATCAGCCGCAACAACTTGGACGCCCTGATTGGTGCCCGGTCTGAAGCGCTGGCTAAGGAGGCGTTCAGCCGTATGGACGTCCACTTGGACCTCAACATGACGATGATACGCCCCCTGGATGGACTCAAACAATCGGAGTACCTGAAGGATTTCGGGGATATCTACAAGCGCCTGGAGAAACGCCTTGAACCCCTCCTGGTCAACCAAGACCAGTGGAAGAGGGACAAGAGCTACCTCTGGCACGAGGACCGCATCGTGGTGCCTAGTGACCGAGTCCCAGCGCTGCTGAAGTGGACCCATGAGTCCAGCGGTCATGTGGGTGCTGACCGTACCCTGAGGCTGTTCAAGCAGTGGTTCCACACTACGTGGACTGACGACCAACTGCGGAAAACCCTCCAGCCTATCGTGGACAAGTGCCCGTGCAGGTCCTGTAAACCTGGGGATATCAGGGACAGAGGTCTCTACTCGACCCTGCCCATCCCTCACTGTGCTAACAGTGTTCTATACGTGGACTACACGGAGATGCCGAAGTTCGGGGGCTATGACTTCGCCCTCGTGGTAACCTGTGGGTTGACCAGGTTTACCAGGGTGTTCCCATGTACCAAGCACATTACCGGGGAGGAGACTATCAAGATACTCCTGGAGGAGTGGTTTTGTGTCTATGGGGCGCCCAAGGAGATCAACTCCGATGAGGACGTACGAGTACGATCAGATACTGGCTGGTACAAGAGGGTCCTGAGATCCCTCAATGTCCAGGTGTCTACGGGGATTCCCTACTCTCACACGAGCAACCCCCTATGTGAGCGACAGATCCGTGTCCTCAAGGAGAATGTAAGGATATGGTGCAAGACTGAACGCACCAGAGACTGGGTGAGACTACTCCCCGTCACATCCTTGATGATGAACTCCCAAGAGAGTTCAGCTACTGGCTACTCGCCCCATGAGCTATTCCTCGGACGCCCGGCATGGTTCCTACATGCCCCCTATCCAGAGGACACCCATTCTTCTGTGGGTGAATGGGTCCAAGAGCAACAAGCGAAGGTGGACAAGGCCAAGGCTATGCTCCAGAGAGTGAGGGAGCGTCAGTGGAACAAGAAGAACAAGCACCGAGTACCGGCCACCTACCAAGAGGGGGACTGGGTGCTGGTGCACCGCAGTCGACTACCCGCCTGGCCACGCTCTACCAGCGATGATCCATACTTCGGGCCGTACAAGATTCTATCAGTGGATGGACACCGTATCACCGTGCGGTGTTCTTTCCGTCTAGGGGGGACCCTGGTGTGCGCTGCTCAACACCTGAAGCGCTACTATGATCCTGAAGACCTCTGTGGGGAGGAGTGGGAGCTGAACGACGAGGAGATCGCCGCTCTAGACCTACAAGGGGCTGCCAGCCCTATGGAAGTTGAAGGTGAACTCCCCGACATGAACGCCGAGGAGATGGCTAAGGAGGGCTTCTACCTGGTGAAGTCTGTCCTACGCCACCGCTATCGCCAGGGTTGGCGCTTCCTCACCCTCTGGGAAGGGTTTGGAGTCGATGAGGCCACCTGGGAGCCCTTCTCTGCATTTGTTCTACCTGAGGGACGCCTAAACTCAGTTCTGGTTGACTACTTGTCCCAGAACAACCTTGGTGAGTTGCTGAGGCTCGCTGAGACGCTTGCCTCCAAGACTAAAGCTAGGGACTGAACCTTACCCTTACCTGCCAAAGCGTATGTGTGAGTGTGCTATTCCTAAGGTCCTGAGAGCAAGCCGCAGAAGTGGTGTCCTAATTATACCCAAGTCTGCACGCTTGCTAAACCTGGAGGGTTGGCTTATTGATGCCACGGGGTACGCCCCGGGTCTCCCGTCCCCTAAGCGCCCAATTTCTGTGCTGGCGCAAAACCTTTGCAGAATACCCAGCGTACTAATCCAGGTATTGTTTTCCCTACCTATCTGTCTACTACAGGGAGGGGTGGCCAAAAGCTATGAAGGCATGAAAACGCCGTTTTGCTAAATGGCCAAAACACTGACCTAACCACTGCCACAGCCCACCAACCCTGCTAAAATTGCAGGAAACGGGTGGGACAGTGGCACACGCACTACAGGTCCTACACACCCTACAGTGGCACCATCCTGGTGGGCGAGCACTGGGGCAACTGGCTCAAGCCCCCACTCAGGACTACCACTCCTACACGCACACACTACTGGGCGTTGCGAAGGCAAAGGTCTCATGGGTCCTAGCGACCCTCCTGTGAAATGACAAGAGAACACAGCGCTACTAAGCAACTGTGGCCTAACAGGGGACGCCACAACGCGTTTCCCCTGCTAGGGCTTGGAGGGAAGAGGTGCTCTTGCGTGCACGGCGCAGATGTCGATGGAGTCGGACTCCCTGCTCTGCCACAGGCAGAGGGGAGTTACTTGTTTGTATGATCTGCGCCCTTGTTTAGCAGGGCATGAAAAAAATGGTATGCTGCTGCACCAATCACCCTACCTGCCCACCTGTAAAACAAAGGCAAATGAAGGGGCGTTTGCGGCGGAGGAACCAAGCCACACTCCAGGTATTATACCCTTCTCAGTGTGACCTATAATACACTGTCCGCAAACACGCTGAAGAATCAGCTACCCCTGTCAAGCAAGCAAGCGTTAAGGGACTCCTCAGGTTCTCTTAAAGAACGTACCGAGGAGCCCCTGGGTAGCCTAAACAAGGTTTACCGTGCGCACTTCACGTGGCCTACCCTTTAATGCGTGTGTGAATGCGCGAGCATGCGAGAGTAGCGTGGGCAAACCTGCCCATCTTAACCTCAATCACGACTCCACCAGGGGGTGGCCCCACCTGGGCTTACTCACCTTACCTACCGCTGGAGAGAGAGAGCAAGTGAGGGGCGCACGCGAAGAATGTTGCTATGCGCTTGTGTGTATGTCTAATCACCCTGATCTGACCTCTAATCATCTGCAATCTTTCTAATCAATCCCTCTATCGCGTCCTATCGTTGTTAGCGCTGCTACAAGACTCGTTCACGGAGACACGAGACGAGCAATGTGTATGCGGCATACGAGACGAGCATACCTGTAGTTTATACCTGATTCATTGAAGTCTTTTTCGTTGATTTTCGAATTCTTGAATTTTTGATACTTCTATTAGTGTAGGTGGAATCTGTATGTTTATTTATTAATGTGTGTCTCGTCATTTTCAAGACTACGTGAGACATACGTTTATAATTCCATTATTTCTTCATTTTCCGGCGCTTCGCTAGGAGCCGCCCCTGCGCGCCGCTTTTTTATGCGTATGAATTTCTGGATTTAAAATATCCAGAGATGACTATAATTTCTATAAAAATGTGCTTCTGATGCACAATTGGATTCTGCTCAGGTGTGTTGTTTCAGAAAAATTCTACGCCGTCATTTGACGGATTTTGATGTCGTCGTTTTGTTTTTGCGTGGATTCGTCCATAATTCTCCCATTCCTGCCTCTGCAGATACCCACGCGCAGCCTCGCTGAGTAGGCCGTGTTCGGGCCGAAACGCAGCAGCCTGGAGAGACTGAGCAGAACCCAAGACCCCACCAAGGGGCAATTTAATTTTTTCACGACTCCCTTCGCCCTAAGACAGGTCACAGGTCGCCAGCAGGTTTACGAGAACCCATGCGAGTGTGTATATTGTGTCTTGCGTTGGGTTTGTGTCGCGCTGCGTCTTGGAGGGAGGGATGCACATGCTCATGTTTTGGCATGCTCCCAAACTAACCCGACCAAGCCACAGGAGCCCCGGCAGCGCCATGAGCGCTGAGTCTTCTGTAGGAAATGTTACAAACAGAGCAGCAAAAGAGCGCCAGCCATGGTGAGCGCCCATTTTTCTGTGTGAAGGAAGCTATAGGTATTTTAAAGTAGATGTGGAAACCAAGGAAAGGCCAAGAAAAAATCCCTTTTTCCTAAAATGCGACAGTGGTGGCCACCACAGCACAAAGGGGGAGTAAGAAAAAGTGCTTTTCCATTGCTTTGAGGCATACTCTAGTTGTATTAGAGATGCACTGAGCATCCAGGCATTTCTATCTTAGTATTGGTCCCACCAAAACTGGTGATAACACATTTTGACCTATGGAACCAAACACCCAATCAGGATATGGAGTGGACACCTTAATCCCCTTTCATTGTGAGGCAAATCATCTTTTCCTGAGTTGACTGAGAACTGACATATCCAAGGCAGAGCCTATGAATTTATCTATGTTTTTCCATGAATTCTTAGCTATCCTAGTGGTATGCACCATAGGGGGCTGGGCACCTCTTTTTGAGAGGTCCTGGGTTCAATTCCTGGTCAGCCTAGCTAAGTAGGAAGATCCCATGTGACATGGCAGTGACCTCATCGCCACATGCCCTGCCACCTCAGCACATATGGGACCCAAAACAAAGAGTGCACATCTCCTGAGATGGCACTATGGAGATAGAGTGACCATGAGGCAGTTTTCCAACTCTTTTTCAAAACAATTTAGCTATCTTTGTGAATATGCATTCGGATTTGACCTGAGTTGCAGTTTCTGTGAATATCCAATCATCTTTCACTGTTTACACTGCAGCCCTTCATGCTTTGATCCTGAATTCTCTTCTCCTTGCACACCTCTGGCTTGGGTTATCCTGGATTGACTATATTTCTGCAAACAAAAGGTTTTCATCTCCAAAAACAAGCAGCAGGAAACCCTACACCAACAGCAAGCAGCAGGAGAGACAAAAACACAGTGCTGAAACCACTATAAACTTTTCTTCCCATCTGGTAAAAGGACCCAGTGTACATGTAAACTTAGTAAGTGCCAGTGGTGGATCACACACACTGTAGGGCACAAAGTAAAAAGTAGGGAGTGGCGTAGCGACTCTCCCCTAATGCCGGAGAGCTTGCTCGGAGGCATTTGACAATTGCAAGATTGAAAAAAGAATAGAAAATTGGAATGAAGACAGATGGTGGCTGCAGAACTGAGCGTATCAACCACGCTGCAGAACTGAGCGTATCAACCACTGGTCGTCGTCAGGCTTGCGCCTCCGATCCGCCAGGGAATTCTGATGTGAACAGTAAATCAAATTGACGACATGACCCAACCGTGACTCAGACATGGCAAAAGAAAATGTTTGTTGGCCTGATAGCATCATCCGATTGTCCCTCACTGTCAGTGTGGTGTCTGTCTCTTTGCTTGTGCTGTGCCTGATCTAGGTGTGAAACTCAATGATCTTGTGGCTGGTCTGGTTGTTCCTGGCTTCCCTTGTCCGTGCTCCGTCTTCCCTTTTTTTGAGGCATGGCGGTCCCCCGCCCAAAGCATTGCACCAAAGCGGCCTAACCATGGGCAAAATGAGCGTTCATGGTGAGCCGAAGTTCTCCGAAGGACAGTCGCGGGTATTTACAAACCAAGTCAGGGTGAAAACACTGCATGAACTGCACCATGGGCATGAAAAGGTTAAAATACTAGTGGAGGCCATTTCGGTGAAAGATGCAAAGGGATATATAGCCTATACCAAGGCAGAAAAAGCAAAAAGATGATATAATGGAAAAATGGACCAGTGGATTGAGCGAAGAGAAGCGAGCAAGTGCAGGGGCAAAAAGAAAAACAGACTGGAACATTCTGGCTTGCCTGGAATCAGTCTGGGGCCCTGTAGTTGATCTGAGAATTACTAAAGTACAAAGCCCTTTCATTGTGCTCAAGTCTTGCGCTCTTGCCGTAGTGGTCCTGAAAAAAATAGAAAAGAAAAATTCCAATTGATGGCTCAAACAAAAAAGACTCAATGGATCGGTAAGGTTTCCTGGTGCGCAGAGCTGTGCATACAGTGGTGCAGTGTGGTGCAGTGTGGTGACGGTGTTGTGTCCTGCCGTGTAGGTGGGTGACGGGTGAGGGCTGATGTGTCAGATGGCTGTTGGTTGCTGGCTGCGTGTTGGTGGGTGTTGGCGGCTGCTGTTTACTGGCTGATTGCTCATGGCTGCTGGGTGCTGGATGTTGACTGCTGCTGCTGTTTGTCGTTGGCTGAGGACTGCTGGCTGTTGGTCGCTGGCTGCTGGTTGCTGGATGTTTGCTGCTGGATGGTAGCTGGGTGCTACTTGCTTGCTGATACAGGTCGAAGGAGTGTCGGAATAGGGGAGCAGGTAGCCGGGGGGGGGGGGGGATAATGTCTGGGGTGTCTGGGGAGAGTGGTTGGGGGGGGGGGGGTGTTTGCTGGCTGTTGTCGGTGGAAGTGTCCTACTGTGGAAGGGAGGCGGTGGGTGGTTGATGTGCTGGTTGTTGGCTGCTGGCCGCTGGTTACTGGTTGTTGGTCGCTGGCTGCTGGTTGCTGACTGTTGCTGCTGCTGGTTGTTTGCTGTTTTTTGCTGGCTGTTGGCTGCTGGCTGTTGGTTGCTGATTGTTTGCTGTTTGCTGACAAGACGAGAGTGCCGTTGGTGAAGCGAGTGTATGCGTTGGGGTTGAAGGATAAGACTGGAGGTTAAGTGTCATTTGGAGGAGGTATGCGGTTGGTGATGTGAGGATGTAGTGGTTGAGGCGGAAAGTGTTGAAGTTGTATGGCTGAAGTTTTGGTGGGGGGTTTGGGTTTTGTGGTAGGGCGTTTAGAGTGAGGTCGTTTGTTGGTTGGTTCTTTGTTGGTAGGGGATGGAAAGCGTAGTGGGTGGGGAGCGGTGGATGATGTGCTGTAAATGGAAAAGGATTCGTTCCAGGGGTTGGAGGTGGACGTCGGAGATAACTGATGAAGGTTAGAGATGGGGTTGTCGATGAGCCATTGTTTGGTTTCGTTGAGGAGGGTGGTGAGAGGTTTTTGTCGATGTTTTAGGGCTTGACGAAGAGATTTGATGTTGGAGTAGTAGGTTGTGTTCGGTGGGGGTGTGCGTAATTGATTGCTGAGTGTGTTGGGTATGAGGGTTCGAATGAAGTTGCGGCGGTCGCCTTTGGAGGCGGTGGCCCACCAAGTGATGATGGTGTTGTGGAAGTGCCCATTCCAAGTGTTGAAGACTTTTTTCCGTATTGCGTTAGTAGTGTGGCATTCGGTAATGAAGGTGATGGGGTCTAAGGGGTGGTGGTGGTTACAAAGAGGGCAAAGGTAGGTGTTGAGGATGAAGTGGGGTTGGTAGCCCTTGCAAGAGAAGAGGCCATTCACCCACTTAAAGGTGAAAGTGGAGAACCACGAGGATTTGAGAAAGAAGTGATTACTAAGGGAGAGGTGAATGTTGTTGTGTTGATGGGTTGGGAGTTGATGTTTCGTGAGTTTAGAGGTTATTTTGCCGGGAAGTGGAGTTTGGTTGATGGCCAGTTGTGTGGAAGTTGTGGGGGAGAGAAGGTAATCGAAGTGGGTGGTGCTCCATTTGGAGACACTGTCCGCCGCGTCATTGCCGGGGAAATCGGCATGTCCTTTGATCCAAGTGAAAAGGATGGCGATGTGTTTTAAATGTTGGAGAAGATGCCATATGAGGCTGTACCAAAGAGCAAAGGAGTTGTTGCTAGTGGTGAAGGGGGGAGAGTGAAAGTGAAGGAGGGTATTTAGGGTGAGGCATGTGCTCAAGTTGTCGATGGCGAAGATGATCGGTTGGGGGAGGGTGGTGAGTTGAGGGTAGAGGAGGGAGATGATGATGGCATAGATTTCTGCTGGGTATGACCCTTTGAGGGGAGAGGGGGGGGTAATGATAGTGTGGTCGTTGGGTTGGAGGGAGATAATTGCGGCTGATCCAGAGGGATTGGAAGAGTTGGGGTCGTCCGATCCGTCGGTATAGATGATAGAGTAGGTGGTGTTGGATTGGAGAGCGTTGAGTAAGTCGTGACAGCCCCAATAGTCCAGATGTGAAAAGTTGGGAAGGGGAATATTCTGGTTGGATTTGAGCTGGAAATAATGTGTGGTTGATAGGGTGGTGGTATGTGAGATGGGGAAGTCTTGCAGTGTGGTTGGGCATATTGGGTGTGTGGGGGTAGTAATAAAGGATGAGAGTTCGTTGCCCTTTTGAGTGATGAAGGAGAAGTGGTGGGTGTCGTGAAGGTGGAAGATGTTGTCGGAGAATTGGACTGATGTGGAGTGGAGATTGTGTTGGATGGTTGTGCCCGGGAACCAGAGATTTGAATTTTCGTTGTTGTGGTCGAGGAAGGCGACTTGGATGGCTGAGTTGAGTGGAAGCGATCGGACCTGGCAGGGGTTGTGGTGTGGAATGTTGTGTGTTTGGACGGAGAAGTGGTGGGCTGAGGTGATGAGCATGTCTTGCAGGAGGTTAGAAGCTGGGCCGCGGTGGAAGAGGGTGTGTTGGATAGAACGATTGGATGTGGGGGGACCTTCATTTGATGTGTAACGGAGGAAATGGTTGATGGCTTGAGTGTGGGTAACGTGTGATATTTTGGTGATGCCAAGACCAAGAGTGTGGCGAGGAGAATATTTGGTTTTGTTGGGAGTGCGGAGTGAGAGTTTGCCTTGGGATGCTATGTTGACCCAAATGGAGTGGTCAAGTGTGTCAAGAAGTTTGTTGGGGAGGGAATTGTAGATGAGGCGGTAGGCAAGGATAGGAATAAGTTGAATGTTGGAGAGTTTGATGAGTTCGGTGTGTGATAGGGATAGAGGAAGGAGGTTGGTGAAGAAGGAGTTGACGGGGTTTTTTAGGAGGAGGAACATTTGTTGATTTTGTTGAGAAGTGAAGAAGAAGACCCCTAGGTATTTGTAATATTGGCGTGGTTTGCCATGTTGATCGAAGGTGCTGAAGTGGGTAGTAGAGAAAAAGCGGATGGTGAGGTGAGGGGCATTGTTGAGGGCGTGGAGCTCGGATTTGGTGGCGTTGAAGGAGAGGCCGTATTTTGGGCCTACGTTGAAGAGGAAGGAGAGTGCAGTGTGCAGGATTTTCGGGCAGGCAGTTTGTAGGGCTATGTCGTCAATAAAGGAGAACAGAGCGGAGAAGGTGTGAGAAGGGAGCAAGGAAGGGAGTTTGCGGATTATGGGGTCGATGAAGAGATTGAAAAGAATTGGAGACATTGGGCATCCCTGGCGGAGTCCCCTGATAGTCATGGCGGCAAAAAGAGAGAAGCCATTGACGGTGGGATAGTCAGCGGGATGAGAGTATAGGTTTTGGATGAGAGAGATAATGTGTTTGGGGAAGTTGTAGTTGTGTAGGATTTGCCATAGGGCTTGGTGGGGGACGGAGTTGAAGGCCTTGTTGAGGTCGAGGTAGAGGTGGTAGATGTCGGGGTGGAGGGAGATGTTGGAGATCATGGTGAATATGTGGTCTGTGGTGCGGTGATTGGGGATGCCACCGTATTGGGAGTGGTGGAGTAGGTTATATTTGGTGGCGTAGAAGGTTAGGGCGGTAGCGGCATATGAGGCGAGTATTTTATAAATTGTTTCGAGAAGAGCTATGGGTCGGTAATTGATAGGGTTGTGGGGGTCGTGTTTCTTGTAGAGGAGGAAGATTCGAGCGGTGAGCCATTGTTTGGGAATGGGGTTGGTGATGAAGTGGGAGCATATGTGAAAGAGGAGAGACTTTATGTGTTTGGGAGCTAGGTGGAAGAGGTATAGGTTGGTGTTGTCAAAGCCAGGGGCTTTGACTGGGTTTGAGTTTGAGAGCAAGGTGTTGAAGAAGATTTCAGTGAATTCGGGGTGAGGAGCGTCCTGAGGGATGGAAGGGGAGAGCTCCATAAGGGAGTCGATAAGTTGGGGTTCTATCTGGAAGTCTGGGGGTCCTCCTAAAGCGGTGAGGCACTGGCCCATGGATTCGCAGAGGGAGTAGGGGTCGGAGGTGAGATTGTTGTTGGTATCGTATAGGGCCATGGGTGTGGTGGAGCGGGGGGTTAAGATGTTATTGAGAGACTTTTTAATTTTCCGTCCTTTAATGAGAGAGTGATGGAGACGTTTTTGGGATTGACGTTTTTTCTTTTCAGTCCATTTGTCCAGGGTGTGTTGAAGTGTCTTGGCTTGCTTGGAGGTTAAAGTGGTGGAGGGTTGGATGTTGTTGAGTTGGTGAGTGAAGGCCTTTTCGATTTTGGTAGGTTTGTGGGAATGATGCTGGTTGGTGACCAACTTGTAGGAGTTGACAAGAGAGCAGAGGATGTTGTTTGTAGTGTCGATTAATTCGTCGATGGGAGAGTTTAAAATGGAGGTCATGTTATTTTGGGTCCATGTGTCCAGGGAGTGGAGGCGTTGGAGAAATTTGCTGTGTTCTTCTTTGTTGAGTTTTCTGTAGTAGATGTCTGCGTGGGGAATGTCGTAGATGTTTAGCGGGTTGGTAGGTATGTTAATGGTGGAGGTGACAGGGTAGTGATCGGAGTTATTGATGGTGGTGTTGATAAAGGAATTTTGTGGATTGAATATGGAAATGAAGGAGGAAGAAGCGATAATGAGATCGATGCGAGATTGGGAGTCGGGTAGGCGCTTGTTACGGGGCCTTGTCCATTGGCGGAGATGGGGGTTTTGGGACCGAAAAAGGTCATGTAGCCGGGGGGTAGTGTCTGGGGTTGGGGGATGTAGTTGGTCATAGAGCCAAGGCCAGGATTTTGGGTGTTTGATGTTGTCGGTGTCTAAGTGTGGTTGTAGGTGAGTGTTCATGTCTCCAATGAGGAGGTGAATTGGTTCCTTTTGCTGGAGCGTGGTGATGACGTGTGCGAGGCGTTGTTGATGTGATTGGATGTGGGTTTTATAAATATTGAAGATGCGAAATGTGGGGTATCCCGGTAGGGTGATGTCTATGGTAGTGAGACAACCGTGAATGTTAGTGTGGTGGGTTTTGCGGCAAAAGGGAGCGAGGTGTTTGTGGACGATTATGGCAGTGCCGTTTGTTTTGTCGGGGGCATAGTTTTCGAAGGTGGTGAGGCCAAGGGAGTTGTCAAGGGTAATGTTGGAGGGAATTTCCTGAAGGCATAGAATGTCTGTTCCTTTGCTAAAGTGGTGGAGGACGGTGGCTTGGATGACGTGCATGTTTTTGGCAGTGTTATGAGTTGTGATCTGTAATGTGGTTTTAGAGAGTACTGGGTGATGGTGTTTGGTGGTGTTTGGATGGTGAGGAAGAAAAATGAAGGGGGGTTTGGTGGTGTTGTTGTTGTCACCATTAGGCTCGGTGTTGGGATCGCCGGCGATTGGGTCGGGGGGGTGGTGGTGGGGTAGTGGGAGTGATAGTGATGTGATTGTGAGCGTGGGTGTGTTCGTGGTGTGAGGTCGGGTTGTTGGTGAACACGAAAGGGAATGAAATATCAATGTGGGGGACATGAACCCAAATTCCGTTAAAGTGTAAAGGTCTCCATGATGTCAAAGCGCTCGTGCTCGGGAGGGGAGGCATGAGAATAAGAGAACCGTGGTGTTTTCGGCGCAATTCGTGAGGCACACAAATCAAATTTCTGTTAACTTGATATGGTCTCCATGATGTCGAAGCGCTTGTGCTCGGGAGGGGAGGCATGAGAATAAGAGAACCGTGGTGTTTGGGGCGCAAGTCGTGAGACACACAAATCAAAACTCTGTTAACTTGTGATAGTCTCCATGATGTCGAAGCGCTTGTGCTCGGGAGGGGAGGCATGAGAATAAGTGAACCTTGGTGCTTTGGGCGCAATTCGTGAGGCACACAAATCAAATTTCTGCTAACTTGTGATAATCTCCATGATGTCGAAGCGCTCGTGATCGGGAGAGGAGGCATGGGAACAGGCAAGCTTAATGATGATGAAATATTCGATGATGTCATCGTAATCCAGGCGAAAAGTGGAGCGGTGGTGGCGGAGTGGTGATCGATGAGTGTAGAGTGAGGTGGAGTGATGATTTGTGTCGTGTGAATGTGGTGCTGGGTGCAAGGTGTTGTGTTAGTGTTTGTGCGGCGGTGATGTGCAAGTGCGAGTGAAGGAGAACCTTGTCGTTCCTTAGAGAGCTTCTTTGATTGATTCATTCTTGGAAATTGATTCGTTCTTGGAAATTGAAATGGATTGTTGTCCTGAACATGCGGGTTGAGAGGTTGGTGGGGAAAAAGAATGACGGGAGTAGCTGTGAGACAGGTTGGAGGCGCGATGAGGGCAAAAAGCGAGTCGTGGCGAGTGTTGAAGAAGTTAGGAGTAGAACAAAGGAAGCGAGTGCAAAATTTAAATGACGGATGTTGTGAAACATACCGAGACTTGCTGAAACTAGAATGAGAGCAGTGAAGGGGACGATTGAATCGACACACAATAAACGCATTTATGTCGATAAGAGATTCGATTAGAGTTGGTGGAAGTGGAGAGCTCGAAGCCGATATCGCAATTAAGTGATGAGAGAAAGCATGTGTGTGGGGGAGTATGGGAGGGGAGAACCTGGTTGAAGTAGAGATTCGCGAATGGGTTCTGAGATTGACATGACAACCTTTGAGAAGGTGGAGAGAAAGATGCGTGGAGGGAAGGAAACGTGGGGTCTCACTTTCGCTTCGTGTATTTAGCATTGGGAGGTTTATTGGTGAGAAGTTGATTTTTATGACTCTTGGCACCCAAGTCAGCTCCGAGCTGTTCGATGACAGACCATTCATGGATGTGCTCTTGGTCGGTGGTGAGGCGCTTGTTGTGAATTAGATGTTGTTGTTTTTGGAGATTGATGTTCTGACCTTGAGAAAAATTGATCCCTGTGATTTCTTGACCATGTGCAATGATTGGAGAGTCGTCGTTGGTAAAGGTGATCTCGTAATGGAGTGATGTTCCAATTGACATGGACGAGAAATGGAGTGGAATGATTTTTTCAATTTCGCCGAAGATAGCCGCTGCTTTGGCGAGGGAAATGTGGGTGGTTGCGGCTGGTGCTTCGGCGACTACGGCCTTGGAAGAGGTGAGGACGTGCTTTTTGGGTTGAGAGTTGGCTTGCTGAATGCGGGGGTTGGGAGTGTATTTCCCATTGGGGTATAGACCTGCATCCCAAAGCAATTGGTTCAACCAATGGAGTCGGCCTATTTCTGAGTTGGTGGGAGAAGGGATGCATTCGGAGTCTACGTGGAAGAGAATGGAATATTTGGTTCGGACCATCGCGAATTTCAAAAATTCATCAATTCTTGGGATGCTCGTTAGTTGGTTGAGGAGTTCAAGTGGTGGAGCGGCAGGGTGTCCTCTACGAAGCGTGGCAACAAAGGTGTCGGGGTGGGTGGCAAGATCAAAGGGGAATGCAATGATTGTTGGTGATTGAGATGTGAGAGGGTGTTGTTGTTGGAGTGTGGTTGCTAGTTCCTCGACCTCTTCCGTGTGACAATCTACGTCGAAACGGAAGTACTCGTGGTCTTGGTCACCTTGAGGGTGTTTGGAGATGGGGGAAGGGCGTTTGTGGAAAGCCGCTCGTTGAAAATCGGCCGTTGAGGAGGCAATTGATGCCTTTTCATGCATTTTGCCTTGGAGTGACCTATTGATGAAGTCGTAGGCACTTTCCCGGCTACCATCGTTGAGTTGCTTTTTCAAGATGTCAACTCTTAATCGAGTGGTGGCGGGGTCCTTTGGGGTGCGTGGTGGAGGTTGGTAAGAGTATGTTTTGGATGTGTCAATGGTGATGATCATCATGCCGGTGGTGTTGTTGAATGTGGCTTGTTTGATGGGAGTTGAAGAAAAGATGTTGTTGTTGTCATGAATGAAAGGTTTGTAAGTGTCGATGTAGGAAATGTTGTCTAGGTATCTTGTGAACTTTTGCAAAATTGGGCGGTAGTCCCATATGATGGTGTCGGCGGGGGAGAGGCTTGCGTCGAGTACCGGAAGAAAGATTTTTCCTGTCAAGAAAATTTGTTTTGTTTTGCTCCGTCTTCCCTTTGTGTCTTCTCTGTTGTGGGTCCGTGTGGTGGTGTTGGTGGCTGAGGCGTCACTGAAGCCGTCACTCGTGTGCTGTGTTTTGTTGTTCCTCTCAGTTCCTCCCTGGTCTGCTCTGGTTGTTCACTCATTTGTGGTCTGTGGTCTCTGGTCACTGGTCGCTACACTCTCGGCTCACTCACTCTCACCCTTGTCACTCTGCCCCTTACTGTGACTTGACATCTTAGTGGCGCCTGGTTCAGACGCCTGGTTCCCCACAACACTAGGCTCTCCTAAAGGGAAATGTATACATGTGAGCGGTCACCGGTGGTGGCAGGCTGATGATTGACAGGCGAAATAAAGAGTTTGCCTAACACACGGTAGAAGAAACTGAAAAGACCCGTGCGGAAACTGGACTTGCATGACCCACACACAGAACCCAACCTGTGCGGGACTGACCAACTGAGGTTTAAACTCTGGCACCTGAGATACTCTGTTTGGACACAACTCTGACACTGTAATTGTAGTTCTGAACACCCACTGGAAAACTGATGGAATGATGACTGCAATTCTGGGCCAGCTGACTGGGTAAACCTATCAATCTTTGCTAACCTTCAACACATTGGACTTTCTGACTTACTAACTGACTTGTGGCGAAAAACTGTTTGACTGCAGGTGTGACTTGTGGCAATTAAGCTCTGTCTGCCTGCTGTGGCTCGTGGTAGTGGCTCGTGGTTTCTGTTCTGGGTGTCGGTCTGACTGCTTCTGCTGGCTGTGTAATTTACATGAAGCGACTGGCTATGGCCGTTGGCACAAGCCATACAACACACAACATATAACTGGCGAATCAGTTTCAGCCACACTAGGCACGTCGAAACTACTCAACTTGAACAAAAACTGCAAACAAATTGCAAACACCACTAAGTGTCAACCTGTGTAAACTGTCATGAATCAACACGCAGTAAACTTAAAAAATGAACCTTAACCTGAACCCACATGACTGTCTATAGCTGTGAATAGGGCAAAAGATTGTAACCATTGTAAAAAGGCCGCTCGCTGGCGTCGTCCTTGTCGTCGCCGTTGTCGCGTTGACTCGCGTCGAGTCGCGTTCAACCCAGATGCCTTCAACGCGTCGCCGTAGCCCTTGTTGGCGTTGGTCGCTCTCCTTGGCGTTGTCGTCGCCCGTTTTGGCGTCGTCGCCGTTCATCAGTGTCCGCTCAAGATTTGATGTGAAACACTGATACCGAACACTAAAATTTGTTGGTGGCGCCGTACTGCCACCTCAGTTCGACCTCTCAACTTTTTCAAGACTGGGACAATAGGAGAAAGACCTTCATCAATGTCATAGTTGGCGAAGGACAGGAAGGGTTGCAAACTCCACAAGAATTTTCGAACCAGGAGTGTGATTTTGACCTTGGTGCAGTCGATAACTCGGCTTCAGCCTCAAACGGCGTTCCTCACGCTGACTCTGTAAAGACTCATCCTTTGTTTCGAGTGCACAGTCATTTGGCGCAGCACTGTCAAACTCATCCACACCACGAGCAGTGACAACAGAGTGGTTGGTAAGTCTTCTTCAGTTGTGCTGAGCTTTTTGTTAGGCGGCGAAGCTGCCTTTTGTTGTGTCTGGACAAACGTCCTTCTGTCTCTGCGGCGAATGCTGCTGAGCTGCTAAGACACTGATTTGAGGCCGGATCAAGAACGCGAATGCAGAACTCACTTTCCTCTGACCCCTCCTGCCATCGCACTTGCGAGGTGAGGAGCCTTCACCGAGTGCCTCATAAGCCAAGTGATAATCACTGAATCGGCTTGTAACTGCAGAAACAGGCTTGTAACTGCACTGAGATGTCTATGGGTAGACCTTGACTTTGATTCCTCTTGTTTATGGAATGTTTGAGGACTGATTGGCAAAGCCAAAACTCTAGAACTCCGAACTCAATAGCAAACAAGCACGGCACGGACATGGCAAAGAACTCGAATACCCAGTTGTTGAGAGGTCCGTGTATCCCAGAGTCCAGAACTCCAAAGGGGCAAGAAAGCCCTTGTGGCAAGAGCCCTTGGCAAGAGCAGATTCAGGCTCGTATCATACCCTAATAGAATAATAGACATAAAGTACATTGCAGAGCTATAATCAAGTATACATAAATCACACAACGGAACAACGAAAGTCGCAAAATTTCTGGTCTATCTGATCTCCTCCTTTGTGTGCATGCGCTGTGCGCTTCGCGTGTGTGCTCGCTCTGGCTTTCCTCGCTCGCTCTCTCACTCACTCGGGCTCACACTACGCCTCGCCCATCGTTCACTCACTCGCTCGCTCCCTCCGACCCTCGCTCACTGGTTCCCTTATTGTTCTGGAGCGTGATTTCTCTGCTGCGCGTGCGCGTGCTCTTTTTTCTGTGCGCGTGCGTTTTCTCTCTGTTCTCGCTCTCGGGTTTCTCTCTCGGTCGCTCTCTCTCTCACTCAGTCTCACGTACAGTCACTCCTTTCCTTACCTCGCCCTCGCTCTCTCACTCGCTTCCTCACTCCTACCCTCGCTCGGCTCTGTCCTTACAACCGGTCAGCAACAAGGTTCACACGCTCAGTTCAGCAAAGCGCAAGCACCCAGCAACCGTCAGGTCATCACAGCGGCCGCAGCCCGGCCAATAAAAGTAGCCATCCAGAAGGGGGCGTGGGGTTGTGTCTGGGGGCATCCTCTTCTTGAATGCGGACCTCATGGGTTTGACACGGGTCTCCTGTGTTGAGCGTCTTTCCCACTGCAGACCACCTGTTGTGCCACGGATTGCCTTAAAGTTTAGTTAGTTCTAGATAAGTGTTCTGTTTGGTAGCATTCCCTTAAGACTTCCCCTAAATTACCCTTAATATGAAGGAAGATGAGAGGGTGCCACAATATTTGAGACCAGCCTTTTCCGGGTGGGTATTGGGGGTTGCAGCGATGTGAGCCACAGGTCTGTGTTGCGGTCTGCCTCCGCTGTGCCCAGATGGCTGTGCCCCTGCCTCTGCAACCGCATTGCCCATGCCCCGCTGGGCTCTGTGGCACTCGCACACAGCTCTGCGACCCCCCCCCCCTGGACGTTTGCCTGACCTGCACTCCCATGATGAACTATACAACTCTGTCACTTTCAGCGAACACAGGTCCCCTCGCAGTCTGCAGCGCGGCATATATTCACCATATATCCACCATATCTTCAGCAACTCCCTCAGCACGGGCTGCAGTGCATAGATCACCAGACAAATGTCTGCATTGCAGCACATATTCATGATGTCATCGCAGTATACCATTGACTTAAGTCAGTGCCACGCCACATGTGCGTGCAGCACCCACCAGGTCAGGGACAATTCAGTAGCCGTATGGTGTGTCGACATAAGTGCGCACCCGACAGACCTTCTAAATGCTCTGAATGATACATGAGATATGAAAATATGAACACCGGTGTTCGGCACTGGTCACCACAAGATCCAGGCAAGGAACACTGCTAGGTCGGACACCACACAATGCGGAGATGTGATATTGGCCGGTGTCCCATGGATTCTACTGCTTGTGTGATTCCTCTGGCAGAGATTGCTCCGCGGTGTTCAACACCACCGCCGGTACCCTTACATAACCTTATTGTCACAACGAGGGCGGCCGCACCTTGAGGCCAAGGAAGGGCCGGCGCTAGCCCGCACTCCAAGTGCTTTTTGCACATGGTGGTTTCCCGCCGAGAATCATTAGCAGAATGCTCACCATGCGAGGTTCATCGACGGACAGCCGCGGGTAGGATCCCATGCACAAAGTAGTTATATGTGGCTCTCCTGGGTGCTGAACACTGCCAGAGGAGGCACCAGGGGCCAAGAATTGAGCCAATACTATAACGTTTGGCATGCTGGGCATCCAGGACGATGAAACCTGCTTCATGGGAAAGACCGTGATACAGAAAAATAAAATTAATCAGGAAGAGACTGGAATGATCTGTGTCTCCACAGGATCTCAGGCATCAGGCGGAAACCCTCTGATTGCAAAGACAGGTAAGGACAACACACAGGATCAAATAGGTCGATCTGTAGGTCGGTACTGCACCTGGGACGGCATGGGGAAAAACAGATTCAAGTCTCAGGCTTCAAACCGAGTTGTGCTGGGCATCAGATAGCTGTACCAAACAAACCAGAGTCACTCCAAGTCCTTGGTACCGTCCTTGGCCGACCCATCGGCAGTGCCGCGCACAACAAGCGGAGGGGCATGGGGCACACCGCTGTCCTTTGCTGGGCCAGCGAGACGCAGTGGACCACTTTCTTGGCAGCAATGGGGTATCGTGAATTCCTGTGCTCTGCCATACAACAGACAACATACAACATACATACGTGGAATATTGGTTTGTGCTATGCAGCACAATACTATCGTTTGGCGATAGGTACCTATCGTTTGGCCATAGGTAACTGTGGTTTGGCCATAGGTTCCTATCGTTTGGCGACACATACCTATCGTTTGGCTATAGGTACCTATCGTTTGGCCATAGGTACCTATCGTTTGGTGATAAGTACCTATCGTTTGGCCATAGGTTCAAGAGTAGGCACCATCTGCGTTTGCTTCTGCCTGCATGCAGCATCACTCTTGCAGGTGGGAACACATGTGCAAGGAATTTTCTTGCAGCCCATTGTGACAAAAAATAACGAAAGGGCCTGAAACAACAGCATACAGAAACCGTGAACGGCGATTTAGTTGGACTGGTGGTTGCGGTGAGTGATGCTGACGGGCTGGCCGTCTGCGTCACACTGGGCGATGCTGATAATGTGGGTGTTGACGATGGTGTAGCAGTTGCAGTGAATGTACCACACACAACTGTGACATCTCCACGTCTCCATTCCCAATCCGAGCTCTCCGAGCTATCGTCTTGTTCCGCGTACTCATACCATCGCCCGTCGACAACAATTGGCCGAACATTATGTGCAATACCATCGCAGCTTCCCTCATCACTGATCAATGTATTGCCCAGCACATTGATCACCCAGTAACCAACGGGACACCAGTACAATACCATTGGGTAATTCCTGTCATCTCGCACGTAGCGTTTTTGGCCCTGAAAACTGCCATTTTCGGTATAAGCTCCATCCAAATACACACCGTAGGTCGAAAAGCCACTGAACACGTAGGAATTGCATTCCGTGAACGGCGATTTAGTTGGACTGGTGGTTGCGGTGAGTGATGCTGACGGGCTGGCCGTCTGCGTCACACTGGGCGATGCTGATAATGTGGGTGTTGACGATGGTGTCGCAGTTGCAGTGAATGTACCACACACAACTGTGACATATCCACGTCTCCATTCCCAATCCGAGCTCTCCGAGCTATCGTCTTGTTCCGCGTACTCATACCATCGCCCGTCGACAACAATTGGCCGAACATTATGTGCAATACCATCGCAGTATCCCTCATCACTGATCAATGTATTGCCCAGCACATTGATCACCCAGTAACCAATGGGACACCAGTACAATACCATTGGGTAATTACTGTCATCTCGCACGTAGCGTTTTCGACCCTGAAAACTGCCATTTTCGGTGTAAACTCCATCCAAATACACACCGTAGGTCGAAAAGCCACTGAAAACGTAGGAATTGCATCCCGTGAACGGCGATTTAGTTGGACTGGTGGTTGCGGTGAGTGATGCTGACGGGCTGGCCGTCTGCGTCACACTGGGCGATGCTGATAATGTGGGTGTTGACGATGGTGTAGCAGTTGCAGTGAATGTACCACACACAACTGTGACATATCCACGTCTCCATTCCCAATCCGAGCTCTCCGAGCTATCGTCTTGTTCCGCGTACTCATACCATCGCCCGTCGAGAACACTTGGCCGAACATTATGGGCAATACCATCGCAGCTTCCCTCATCACTGATCAATGTATTGCCCAGCACATTGATCACCCAGTAACCAGCGGGACACCAGTACAATACCATTGGGTGTTTACTGTTATCTCGCACGTAGCGTTTTCGACCCTGAAAACTGCCATTTTCGGTGTAAACTCCATCCAAATACACACCGTAGGTCGAAAAGCCACTGAACACATAGGAATTGCATTCCGTGAACGGCGATTTAGTTGGACTGGTGGTTGCGGTGAGTGATGCTGACGGGCTGGCCGTCTGCGTCACACTGGGCGATGCTGATAATGTGGGTGTTGACGATGGTGTAGCAGTTGCAGTGAATGTACCACACACAACTGTGACATCTCCACGTCTCCATTCCCAATCCGAGCTCTCCGAGCTATCGTCTTGTTCCGCGTACTCATACCATCGCCCGTCGACAACAATTGGCCGAACATTATGTGCAATACCATCGCAGCTTCCCTCATCACTGATCAATGTATTGCCCAGCACATTGATCACCCAGTAACCAACGGGACACCAGTACAATACCATTGGGTAATTCCTGTCATCTCGCACGTAGCGTTTTTGGCCCTGAAAACTGCCATTTTCGGTGTAAACTCCATCCAAATACACACCGTAGGTCGAAAAGCCACTGAACACGTAGGAATTGCATTCCGTGAACGGCGAGAGCGACCAGGATGGCCAGTACTGAGAGCCGCGAGGTCGCTGCGTACAGACCACCGAGGATTTAACAAAAAAACGCCAAGCTAACTGACCCGTAACTTGTCTGTTGTCTTTCTTATGTCTTCATGCACAGCCACAGGCGTAGAGCAATTTTCAGGTTGCCAAATGGCAGGAGACTCACTGACGGGATCCATCCAGAGATACTCATCAGTATTGAGTGTATGCTTGAGCAACCACTATGACATACAGCACTTGAAAGGGAGCACCCCCCCTCCCCCCTGCCACCCAATAGCCTGCATCGGTGATTCCCTGATCTTCGGGCACTCTCTTCTACTTCTACCCCATGATGAGCCTCTTGGGGCAACACAGATCATCGCCAGATCATCAAGGTGCTGAGGCGGGTTAGAATCCAGTCCAACTGATACAGGGGTTTGAGGGGAATGTGGGGGATCCACCACCCCGAGAGACTCCTCATCATACAAAATGGCGGGAGACTCACTGACAGGAGCCATCCCGAGATACTCCTCATCATACAAAATGGCGGGAGACTCACTGACAGGAGCCATCCCGAGATACTCCTCATCATACAAAATGGCGGGAGACTCACTGACAGTATCACCAAATGGTAAATCTGCTTCATCATTCCAATACGCAAGACTGGGACGACTTTCAGCTAGTGAAAGATGGGCAGAGTAACCAACGACACGGTTGTCAGGCACAATGCTCAGGGGAGGTTCCATGTAGGTCATCTCTGGGTATCTGTTGCGCCGCCACCAGTAGAATCCCAGCCCAACCACTGCGAGGACCACCAAAGCGCCGGCCACTACAGCAACCGCAACCACCCACCCTGCAACAACTGTACCACCGTTATCAGAGACGACATCGCTGGCCCTGGTGCTGGCGGCTTTGCAGGTGACCTCTATTGTCAAAGCAGAGGAACCAAAAATGGGGGTGCAGGTACATGTCATCTCCCCATTTGCAGGACACCCACACTCCACCACAGGGGCAGAGGAGCCATCCAGTGAATTATAGGCCAGAATGCCGTACGTCCTTGTCCCTTGGACCACAGTGATGTCTTCTAGGAACACCAAGGAGGCCACACCCTTCACCACAAGCGACTGTACGGAGTGACTGTCGGTTGAGGCCTCGAATTGCGTCAAGCTCGCAATCTCTACCCTGACCCCTGGCTCCCATGTCATGCTCCCAGTGACGGATAAATGGCCCCCGGCGTCGGCACTGCACACGGGCAACACGTAGATACTGCCGGTGCGCAGCACCACACCCCCCTCCAGCGTGCCGCAGGAGTCCAGTATGGGAGTGTTGCCGATTACCGCGGCGGAGATGCAGCTGCCCTCTCGCGCACCAGACGCTGCGACGGGGAGTAGCGACCCAGGGGCATCTGGTGCGCGCCGCTGGAGTGTGTTCGTCTGGAAGACACAGTGGGCTTCCTTTGGGCAGATTTCCCCAGCAGGCGATGACGACCTCAGGCATCCATGGTTCATGTTCAGGGTACCATGGCCTGTGATGCAGGCGCCCAACTTCATGTCGTCACTGGACTCCCATGATGCATCCGGATCAACCTCGATGCTGACCCCGAAGGGGAAGGTTGCGCTTCCCTTTAATCGAAGTGTGGCGCCAGCTGCGGTGATCAATGTCACGGGGGGCGTCGCCGAAACTGGTCCGGAGAAGGTGGCAACGGCACCGGCTTCCAGAGCAAAGGTCATTGGTAGTTCCCCACCCCCGAGTGAGATGCCACCTGAGCCCTCCTGAGTAAGGGAGGCTCCGCTCATGATGGTGAAGTTGCCGTGCAAAGAGAGCTCCGCTGATCCCATCTTCAAAACAATCGCCGCAGCGACCCAGATTGGATTCTGGAATACGACAGAACCAAACTCACTCAGATCCGAGATGCCAGAAATGCCAAAATTCAGGGCCAGAGGCTGGCCATCGACGGGTGCAACATCTCGTGCGCTGCCATGTGTGCTTGTGGCTGTCGATGTGAGTGTGGGGGTCAATGTTGGACTTGGGGTCGGTGTGGGACTTGGTGTCAGTGTGGGACTTGGTGTCGGTGTCGGACTTAGTGTCGATGTGGGACTTGGTGTAATTGTCGCTGTTGGGGTTGGAGACGGACTGGAAGTTGGTGTTGGAGTTGGTGTTGGGGTTGGAGATGCGCTGGGTGTTGTAGTAGGTGTGGGAGTAGGTGTGGAACTTGGTGTGGGTGCCGGTGTCAAGGTTGATGTCGAAGTTGGTGTGGCGGTTGGGGATGCACTAGGCGTCGGAGTAAAGGTAGGTGTACGCGTAAGATGACAGCTGTGTGTCCAGGTTGCTGTGGTAGTTGGTGTCGTAGTCGGTGTTGGAGTTGGGGATGTGCTGGATGTAGCAGTAGGTGTGCCAGTCGGGGTGGAACTTAGGGTGGGTGTTGGTGTGGAAGTTGGTGTGGGAGTTGTGGTTGTACTTGGTGTTGGAGTCGGGGATGTTGTCGCTGTTGGGGTTGGTGTTGAGGATGTGCTGGGCGTGGTTGTAGGTGTGGCAGTAGGTGTGGAACTTGGGGTGCAGCTTGTTGTGGGTGTTGGTGTAGAGGTCAGTGTCGTAGTTTGTGTTGGTGTTGAGGATGTGCTGGGCGTGGTTGTAGGTGTGCCAGTCGGGGTGGAACTTGTTGTGGGTGTCGGTGTGGAGGTCGGTGTGGAGGTCGGCGTCGTAGTTTGTGTTGGTGTTGAGGATGTGCTGGGCGTGGTTGTAGGCGTGGCAGTAGGTGTGGAACTTGGGGTGGAGCTTGTTGTGGGTGTTGGTGTAGAGGTCAGTGTCGTAGTTTGTGTTGGTGTTGAGGATGTGCTGGGCGTGGTTGTAGGTGTGCCAGTCGGGGTGGAACTTGGGGTGGGTGTTGGTGTGGAAGTTGGTGTGGGAGTTGTGGTTGTACTTGGTGTTGGAGTCGGGGATGTTGTTGTAGTTTGTGTTGGTGTTGAGGATGCGCTGGGTGTAGTTGTAGGTGTGGTAGTAGGTGTGGAGCTTGTTGTGGGCGTGGCTGTGGAGGTCAAGGTGGGACTTAATGTCGTCGTTGGGGTGGAGGTCGGGGTGCAGGTCGGTGTGGATGTCAGTGTCGTGGTCACTGTTGGAGTTGGAGATGCGCTTGGTGTAAAGGTTGGCGTGGCAAACGGTGTTCTGGTCGCTGTTGGAGTTGGGGATGCGCTTGGCGTAAAGGTTGGCGTGGCAAACGGTGTTGGAGTGGATGTAGGCAATGTAGTCAGGGTTCGACTCTTTGTAAAAGAACCAGTTCTTGTGAGGGTGGTGCTGATGGTCGGTGTGCCTGATGTACTGCTTGTGGGGGTTACTGTTTGAGCAGATGTTTCAGTCAATGTGGAAGTCCCACTCCGGCTGGCGGAGGGGGTGGCACTTGGGGCCTGGCTTCCAGTCATGCTGAGAGTCAGCGTTGATGATGACGTCCCGGAATCGGTTGGTGTTGCGGTTGGTGACAACGTTGATTTAGTTGGACTGGTGGTTGCGGTGAGTGATGCTGACGGGCTGGCCGTCTGCGTCACACTGGGCGATGCTGATAATGTGGGTGTTGACGATGGTGTCGCAGTTGCAGTGAATGTACCACACACAACTGTGACATATCCACGTCTCCATTCCCAATCCGAGCTCTCCGAGCTATCGTCTTGTTCCGCGTACTCATACCATCGCCCGTCGACAACAATTGGCCGAACATTATGTGCAATACCATCGCAGTATCCCTCATCACTGATCAATGTATTGCCCAGCACATTGATCACCCAGTAACCAATGGGACACCAGTACAATACCATTGGGTAATTCCTGTCATCTCGCACGTAGCGTTTTTGGCCCTGAAAACTGCCATTTTCGGTGTAAGCTCCATCCAAATACACACCGTAGGTCGAAAAGCCACTGAACACGTAGGAATTGCATTCCGTGAACGGCGATTTAGTTGGACTGGTGGTTGCGGTGAGTGATGCTGACGGGCTGGCCGTCTGCGTCACACTGGGCGATGCTGATAATGTGGGTGTTGACGATGGTGTAGCAGTTGCAGTGAATGTACCACACACAACTGTGACATATCCACGTCTCCATTCCCAATCCGAGCTCTCCGAGCTATCGTCTTGTTCCGCGTACTCATACCATTTCCCGTCGACAACAATTGGCCGAACATTATGGGCAATACCATCGCAGGTTCCCTCATCACTGATCAATGTATTGCCCAGCACATTGATCACCCAGTAACCAATGGGACACCAGTACAATACCATTGGGTAATTTCTGTCATCTCGCACGTAGCGTTTTTGGCCCTGAAAACTGCCATTTTCGGTGTAAACTCCATCCAAATACACACCGTAGGTCGAAAAGCCACTGAAAACGTAGGAATTGCATTCCGTGAACGGCGATTTAGTTGGACTGGTGGTTGCGGTGAGTGATGCTGACGGGCTGGCCGTCTGCGTCACACTGGGCGATGCTGATAATGTGGGTGTTGACGATGGTGTAGCAGTTACAGTGAATGTACCACACACAACTGTGACATATCCACGTCTCCATTCCCAATCCGAGCTCTCCGAGCTATCGTCTTGTTCCGCGTACTCATACCATCGCCCGTCGACAACAATTGGCCGAACATTATGGGCAATACCATCGCAGTTTCCCTCATCACTGATCAATGTATTGCCCAGGACATTGATCACCCAGTAACCAACGGGACACCAGTACAATACCATTGGGTAATTCCTGTCATCTCGCACGTAGCGTTTTTGGCCCTGAAAACTGCCATTTTCGGTGTAAACTCCATCCAAATACACACCGTAGGTCGAAAAGCCACTGAACACGTAGGAATTGCATCCCGTGAACGGCGATTTAGTTGGACTGGTGGTTGCGGTGAGTGATGCTGACGGGCTGGCCGTCTGCGTCACACTGGGCGATGCTGATAATGTGGGTGTTGACGATGGTGTAGCAGTTGCAGTGAATGTACCACACACAACTGTGACATATCCACGTCTCCATTCCCAATCCGAGCTCTCCGAGCTATCGTCTTGTTCCGCGTACTCATACCATCGCCCGTCGACAACAATTGGCCGGACATTATGGGCAATACCATCGCAGGTTCCCTCATCACTGATCAATGTATTGCCCAGGACATTGATCACCCAGTAACCAACGGGACACCAGTACAATACCATTGGGTGTTTACTGTTATCTCGCACGTAGCGTTTTTGACCCTGAAAACTGCCATTTTCGGTGTAAACTCCATCCAAATACACACCGTAGGTCGAAAAGCCACTGAACACATAGGAATTGCATTCCGTGAACGGCGATTTAGTTGGACTGGTGGTTGCGGTGAGTGATGCTGACGGGCTGGCCGTCTGCGTCACACTGGGCGATGCTGATAATGTGGGTGTTGACGATGGTGTAGCAGTTGCAGTGAATGTACCACACACAACTGTGACATATCCACGTCTCCATTCCCAATCCGAGCTCTCCGAGCTATCGTCTTGTTCCGCGTACTCATACCATCGCCCGTCGACAACAATTGGCCGAACATTATGTGCAATACCATCGCAGCTTCCCTCATCACTGATCAATGTATTGCCCAGCACATTGATCACCCAGTAACCAGCGGGACACCAGTACAATACCATTGGGTAATTCCTGTCATCTCGCACGTAGCGTTTTTGGCCCTGAAAACTGCCATTTTCGGTGTAAACTCCATCCAAATACACACCGTAGGTCGAAAAGCCACTGAACACATAGGAATTGCATTCCGTGAACGGCGATTTAGTTGGACTGGTGGTTGCGGTGAGTGATGCTGACGGGCTGGCCGTCTGCGTCACACTGGGCGATGCTGATAATGTGGGTGTTGACGATGGTGTCGCAGTTGCAGTGAATGTACCACACACAACTGTGACATATCCACGTCTCCATTCCCAATCCGAGCTCTCCGAGCTATCGTCTTGTTCCGCGTACTCATACCATCGCCCGTCGACAACAATTGGCCGAACATTATGGGCAATACCATCGCAGCTTCCCTCATCACTGATCAATGTATTGCCCAGGACATTGATCACCCAGTAACCAACGGGACACCAGTACAATACCATTGGGTAATTCCTGTCATCTCGCACGTAGCGTTTTCGACCCTGAAAACTGCCATTTTCGGTGTAAGCTCCATCCAAATACACACCGTAGGTCGAAAAGCCACTGAACACATAGGAATTGCATTCCGTGAACGGCGATTTAGTTGGACTGGTGGTTGCGGTGAGTGATGCTGACGGGCTGGCCGTCTGCGTCACACTGGGCGATGCTGATAATGTGGGTGTTGACGATGGTGTCGCAGTTGCAGTGAATGTACCACACACAACTGTGACATCTCCACGCCTCCATTCCCAATCCGAGCTCTCCGAGCTATCGTCTTGTTCCGCGTACTCATACCATTTCCCGTCGACAACAATTGGCCGAACATTATGGGCAATACCATCGCAGCTTCCCTCATCACTGATCAATGTATTGCCCAGCACATTGATCACCCAGTAACCAATGGGACACCAGTACAATACCATTGGGTAATTCCTGTCATCTCGCACGTAGCGTTTTTGGCCCTGAAAACTGCCATTTTCGGTATAAGCTCCATCCAAATACACACCGTAGGTCGAAAAGCCACTGAACACATAGGAATTGCATTCCGTGAACGGCGATTTAGTTGGACTGGTGGTTGCGGTGAGTGATGCTGACGGGCTGGCCGTCTGCGTCACACTGGGCGATGCTGATAATGTGGGTGTTGACGATGGTGTCGCAGTTGCAGTGAATGTACCACACATAACTGTGACATATCCACGTCTCCATTCCCAATCCGAGCTCTCCGAGCTATCGTCTTGTTCCGCGTACTCATACCATCGCCCGTCGACAACAATTGGCCGAACATTATGGGCAATACCATCGCAGTATCCCTCATCACTGATCAATGTATTGCCCAGCACATTGATCACCCAGTAACCAATGGGACACCAGTACAATACCATTGGGTAATTCCTGTCATCTCGCACGTAGCGTTTTTGGCCCTGAAAACTGCCATTTTCGGTGTAAACTCCATCCAAATACACACCGTAGGTCGAAAAGCCACTGAACACATAGGAATTGCATTCCGTGAACGGCGATTTAGTTGGACTGGTGGTTGCGGTGAGTGATGCTGACGGGCTGGCCGTCTGCGTCACACTGGGCGATGCTGATAATGTGGGTGTTGACGATGGTGTCGCAGTTGCAGTGAATGTACCACACACAACTGTGACATATCCACGTCTCCATTCCCAATCCGAGCTCTCCGAGCTATCGTCTTGTTCCGCGTACTCATACCATCGCCCGTCGACAACAATTGGCCGAACATTATGGGCAATACCATCGCAGTATCCCTCATCACTGATCAATGTATTGCCCAGCACATTGATCACCCAGTAACCAATGGGACACCAGTACAATACCATTGGGTAATTCCTGTCATCTCGCACGTAGCGTTTTTGGCCCTGAAAACTGCCATTTTCGGTGTAAACTCCATCCAAA
This sequence comes from Eutreptiella sp. 'Long Island Sound 2002', assembly GCA_964036045.1. Taxonomy (NCBI): domain Eukaryota; phylum Euglenozoa; class Euglenophyceae; order Eutreptiales; family Eutreptiaceae; genus Eutreptiella; species Eutreptiella sp. 'Long Island Sound 2002'. Next base: position 918,390 of record OZ038401.1, read on the forward strand.
TACACACCGTAGGTCGAAAAGCCACTGAACACATAGGAATTGCATTCCGTGAACGGCGATTTAGTTGGACTGGTGGTTGCGGTGAGTGATGCTGACGGGCTGGCCGTCTGCGTCACACTGGGCGATGCTGATAATGTGGGTGTTGACGATGGTGTCGCAGTTGCAGTGAATGTACCACACACAACTGTGACATATCCACGTCTCCATTCCCAATCCGAGCTCTCCGAGCTATCGTCTTGTTCCGCGTACTCATACCATCGCCCGTCGACAACACTTGGCCGAACATTATGGGCAATACCATCGCAGTATCCCTCATCACTGATCAATGTATTGCCCAGCACATTGATCACCCAGTAACCAGCGGGACACCAGTACAATACCATTGGGTAATTTCTGTCATCTCGCACGTAGCGTTTTCGACCCTGAAAACTGCCATTTTCGGTGTAAACTCCATCCAAATACACACCGTAGGTCGAAAAGCCACTGAACACATAGGAATTGCATCCCGTGAACGGCGATTTTGTTGACGATTGTGTTGCTGTTACAGATTGCGATGATGTTGTTGATAATGTGGGTCTAGATGATGGGTTTAATGTAGCAAACCCGGTGGGTAACAGAGCGACGAAAAAAACGGACACGAAGAGCATTCTCTGGAACATGGTGCATATATCTGGGCGACAAAGAATACACACTCAGCACATTGCATAAATTACAGGGAAATTCAGAGTCAAAAAAGGGGTAGAATTGGGCTGGCCACTCGCAGCTTGCACCGAATTGAACACATTGGGTATGGACTTCTGTTGTGTTTGCAATTATGGACACCAAACTGGCGAGCAAAACAGTCGAATGAAAGCACAAGAAAGAACCAGCGACAATGCGCTCGTTTTGGCCATAGTTGATGGGGTTGCTTCTCGCCTGAAGTGTTGAACAGATTTGTAATGCGCAGTGCCTAGTTCAAGCGACCCATAGGCCAATTCAATGGGTCGCCCAAGAGTACGAAGCAGAAGACAAAGAATGAATGCATGAATGGACAGCATCACATGTTGCTCAAAAATGAAGCACGGAATTTTTTTTTCGGACCCAAAAATCTTGGCATCATTCCCAGCACTGCTAACAATCAACCTGTTACTTTTCTAGGGAAGGTGCCAGGCAAACGGAACATCCCTCGGGATGCAAAAATTTCCAGCCAATATCCCTTGTACCTGCAATCTTATCTGTACACAACAGTAATATCGACACCGCTGTTGCATGGCGTTAGAAGATCTCGCACACCTCCTGCATCACACCCCAAACATGCACTCAATCACCTTTGCCTACAATGTGGACAGCAATGGCAACGTGCTGATGACCGGTGAATACGCTGAGATGTTGGTGGCTGCACTTCTAAAGTCTGCATCCTTGCGTTCCGTCGCCTTGGCTGTGACATTGAGGTACTTGAACATTGCGGCAACAGTTCAACATTTGTTGCTGTCGGTTGTTGAAAGAGTGGTTGGGACGATGGCTGTGGGAAGACGGATACGGTCTACGAGAATCCAAAACAATTGTGATTGGTTCGGTGTTTTGCTTGTACTGTAGCACTGTCACGCTGTCCTGCCCTGTCCCGCCCTGACACCAAGCAAGCGGCCTCAAAAAAACACCATCAGAAAACCACAGTGATACTCAAGGGTACTCAAGGGAGCAGCTGTCCAGGTTCCTGGGGAACATGATGACAGCCAAGCGCCTGGCCAATTGGCCTTTACTTGGCACTAGATAGACATGCCCAAGCGGGCCACCGGGAACTAGTCCTGAGCAAAAACAAAGAACACTTCACTGCAAGAGGAGGGTGGCAATCTAGTACTGTCCCGACCTGTTGCCTGGTCTGCCCCCCCCCCTCCCCCCCCTCTGAGGCAAAACCTAGGTTATTGCTAACCTAGGTTATGCTTGTATTGTAGCACTGTCACGCTGTCCTGCCCTATCCCGCCCTGACACCAAACAAGCAGCATCAAAAAATCGTGGCGCACGTGCATGCGGGGGTACAACAAAAAGGACATCGGGCTGTGGCGCGGGTATTTGGTAAAACTGAGTACCAGACGAGGTAAAACTGAGTAAAATGTGGTAAAACTGAGTAGATTTGAGGTAAAACTGAGTAAAAAAAAAAATTTTAAAATTTTTTTTAAAAAAAAATATTTTTTCTTACTCAGTAAAAAGACAATTTTTTTTTGAAAAAAAATGCACAAAAAACTGCACACTTTGATGGTAGGTGGTACTTTTGTTTAAGGGCACAAGGCCCCCGAGTCGATTCCCGGCCACTTGTGTTAGTGGCGCCCCACCCGGGCCAAACCATCATATATATATATATATATATATATATATATATATATATATATATATATATATATATATATATATATATATATATCACACAACCGCTTCACCAAGGAGGGTTGAGTACCGTCTGCATGCATGCACAGAGGAGGGAGGGATCACACAACCACTTCACCAAAGAGGGTTGAGTATCGTATGCATGCATGCACAGAGGAGGGAGGGAGGGTGGGGCCAACTACTTACAAGTAGTTACAAAAGACACGCTTGAAGATCAAGTCGGCCTTAGTATCTCTCTTGTGAGGCTTGCCTCTCGGGGTGGGATTCATCTTGCATCTCTCAAAGAGATCTTCTTTCTTTTCCAGATGCAGCTGTCTGCAAAATGCTTGGTCATTTTCCAATTGACCATCAGCATTTTGGGGGTATTGAGGAGGCAACGCATACCACTTCCGACAGATCCACACACCGGGACGGGTGTCATCAGTGGCATTGGCATTGCCAGGAGTGGCATGCGTGGCATTGGCAGCAGTAACTGCAGCAAAAGCAACAACAGCAGCAGCAGCAGCAGCAGCAGCAACGGGGGCCGCCCGGAATTGGCGCAATCCTACACAAATCTCGGACTGACACAAGACAGTGGTATGGAAGGTACAATGAAGAACCTTACATTCCTGACACGCTATGGCGGGTGTGCCATCGCAAAAAAAGCATGTGTCAGGGGGGTCTGCAGATTTGGGCGTGGGGTACAACCGAGACACCTCCCAATGCATTGACCGGGTCCGGGGTGTGGGGGCCAACTTGGAACCACTGTAGTACAAAGTAGCTTGTGCCATCTCACGCAATAACCACAATCTATCCTGTGGCACTTGCAATTCTGAATCATGGGCGCGTAGCACTTTGGAACGCGCGTCCATTGATATGTCATTTGCACCACCGTTGATTGTGGCGCAGATATATAATTCGCGTAATTTCCATTGGGTGCTCCGCTTGTTGCTGATTGCCCCTACCCGTGAATACCTTTGCCTTAAGTTTGACCCCCTCCTTGACAAGCCACACATTGTTGGGGCAAACAAGGAGGAGTTGGCTGTTGTGGATGAGCTTGCGGAGCGAGAAGGCATCCAACCACAACCGCGGAGGAAGTGGGCAACGTTTTTGGATGCTTTCGGTTCCCTTGCATTTGCAATTGCACCCCTGTATTCCACCTTCATCAGGCATGATGATTTTGTTAGTTGCCATCCGGCATGTCTGTTGATGTTGCATTGTGCCTTGTCTAGACGTGTTGTCAAAGGCGAACCAACGCCTGTCGGCGTTGTGGACTGGCACACGAGGCAATCCACAACGAATCACGGACTGCCCATGCCACACCCATTGTGTCCCAATCTGCACTGAGAGCGGTCTGGGCTGCCCACCAGTAATACACCATACAATGGAGGGAAAAAAGCCAAGCCGGAGGTTTACTAGAACCCAAAAAATGTCCAATGAGTGTTGCAAACATGAATGTAATTGGATGTTTATAATGAGTCTGGTGATGTAATGCAATTTTATTGTCGGTCCCCCACATGCAGTGCACCGCACCATGGGTCTGTGTCTCTTTGCCCATGAATGATGAAGAAGCTCCGTCATCAGCTCAAGGGTAAAGATTCACAAACAACCAAGCAACGGTACACTGCATGTGTATTCCAAGGGTATCATCCGTGCCCACGGGACTCGTTGTAGCCGATTTCTTCGTGCATGCCTCGGTGCCATCCGCAGAGCTTTGCTAATGGAGGACACTGTTGCATGCACGAAGGGCATTAGAAAAAAAATGGATCGCATGCCGCCTGGGGAGTCAGCAAAGAGGAACAAATGATTGTATGTTCTTTAGTAGGGGTGTCCTTAACGGAAAAAAAAAATTGTTCGAAAACCAGTTAAGCACGGTGGGTACGATCAGAGCGGGGGGCAAAATCAGAAGTGGCCCACAAGTGGGCGAAATGGCTACCTCACCCCAGCTGTGCCATAGAGACATGCCCAGGGGACTCACAATCAATCAGACTGGGTTGGAAGGTCCAAGCGATGTGTCGAAGCTGCACGTTGCAACTCCATCGGATCTTGAGGCATTTTGCGCATGACAGTCCGTGCATTCTAACGGTGCGGGTACTGAGGCAGTTGAAAATGCCGAGTGATGCAATGCGGGGACGTCTCGGCAGCTTTCCGGCCACCCTGTTGACATCTACACAGAACCTGCATTTTGGGCCAACAAGCCTCAGGGGTGGGTATAGTGCATATGTGGAATATGCAGAGGTGTCTGAGGGCGTGTTCAGGGGTGCCAGACCGTGTCCACTCCCCAATACGCAGTCTGGCATTGGAGTGCGCCGTTTGTTGTGCCGCCCTTCCTTGATTTCCTGCGGAGCATACCCCGGGGCGAGTGAGGGTTGTTGTCAAGTACGTGTACCCTGAGCCCTGGGAGCTGGTCCCAGCGTCGGATTGGAGTCCAGGGATGATCCCCTTCCTCTGCCGCGATGATGCGGCCCCAGCTGCTGAAGTCCTCCCTACCCCCCCCCCCTTTGTCTAAGCTACGGCCTTGCCCAAGCTACAGCGGGCATAGGGACCGTATTAGTTCCGTACCTAATTTAATTCGGTACGAAATGTAGTGCAACCGCATAAGACATGGTTTTGGTGACAAATCTGCCATTTACATGGAGGCATGGACACATTTGTTGTGATTGTTTGCCCAGTTGAACCCACAGAGCTCTGATTTTAGGGATATTGGTGCATTATCTTCCCCTTTCTTGCATCAGTTCACCACGCCGGTTGTCGTATGTGCCGCGCGCAAGCTACGGCCCTGTCTAACCTCCAGGAGGCGTAGGGACCGTAGCAATTCCGTATTTTTGCGCACGTTAGACAAGGGGGGGGGGAGGGTACCAGGGCAGATGCTGAGATGCTGGTGGTATGGCAGAGGCGTGGGTGTTGGCCGACGTGGATCACAGGCAAAGCCCAAGCCCCTGGCCACCTCCCGTTCCCTGGCCCCCGCTCCTCCAGGGCCATTTTGCGGAATGGCAGATGGGGGTCGTCTCATGGAGCTGCTTCCGAGTGAAGATGTACCTGCGGCAGTGCCTGGCCATGGCCATCGGGGGCTGCTTTGAGGAATGGCAGATCCAAGTGATCAGCTTCATGGCCGGCCGCATCAGCAGCCCCGCGGTGGCGACCCACAATGGGATCTTGCAGGTGTGGGCAGGGCCGTGGGCGCAGTGCAGGGCAGTGTGACCCGCAGCGCTCGCGCACGTTCCACGGCGCATGGCGCGCGGTGCCCCGTACACTTGCACAGTACAAACACCTGAGGCAGGCCCGAATGCGGCACAAGGGCATTTACCGTGACGTTGCGGTGTGACCCACGTGTATGGGCTGTTTGTGCCCCTTTCTTCCTTGTCAATGTTCACGTCGGTGGAGCTGTGCCCAGCATTCTCGCGCCATATCGTCCGACTGCTGTACCCCACCCCATGGGATCCCTCAACAAGTGCTTGATCAAGGCAGCGGCCTGTGTCTACTCACCTGGCGTGTACAGAAGGGCGTAAGTATTGAGAAATGGAACCATTCCTGCCACCAACCCCTCTTGTGGACGAACTGCAACCAGTTCTCGATCCCTTACCTGTCCTAAGCGGCAACCACAGGGGAGTGGAAAGATGCGTCGGCCCGGTCAATGTTGTGTCTCAAACCAAATATGATCCATTAATTTGAGTATACTTCTTAGTATAAAATTCTCAACGTCCGGAAACTACCTTTGGAAACGTTACATTCAGCAAGAAAAACTTCCACGGCTATGCAGTTTGGCTCCAATTGGTTGAATTGTGACAAGCATGTGGGTCTGGGCTGTCAATCAACGGTCTTTTTGTGTACTACCATCCAGTACTTTTGTGTTGTACTATGGTGCTGTCGCATAGACAGTGAGGAAATCTGTCTCGGGACCATTTTCAAAATGAGGATACCGCAGATGCCATGGACCTAGACCATGGTGGGCACACTTCACTTTTATCATTTCGCGTCCAAATGAAAGCACACCCACCGAACTTGCGGCATAGAAGGTTTGGATGCCATGCAAGGAGGTGGCAATCAACCGAGCATTGATGCGCTGGGCACTTATGAGACCCCGGTTGTACAAACTGCTAATTGGTGTCCTTTTCAAAGTAGGCCTTGACCAGTGCTATCCTGTGGCACCGACCTAACGACATTTAGTACGGGTTCTGTGTTGCATTTGTTAGAGTTTGCACCACCAAAGGGCCGCATATGTATGGGCACTTCCCCACTTGAACTTTGCAGTGCCAAAAAGTATGCGACACTTGTCTTGTTGAAATATGCATGTGGGCCCTCAGCAATGCCATTCGCATGTACAGGGGTGACAGCCTATGCACGCAGCACACCACCATATGGGTTCCTGGTGGTAGTTGGGGCGCTGCAATCATACCATGGATGAAAAGTGGGTGCCAGCCCGCAGGTGCAAACAGGCCCGGACATGCATGGGAGGCATGAACATGGATAGCACAAAACGCGCAAACAGGAAAATAAATAGAAAGGGGCCCAGATACATGTGGGAGGCGCATAGCACAAACTGCGTGGCAGCCAGTCCCTCAAATGGCATATCGAGGTGCAAATGACGGTTTTCATGTGTACATAATCGTGGGAACATGAAGGTGTGTTGCATGCTTTTTGCACGATGTTCAGCAGATTGCCACCTAAAGTTAGGGCTTTTGGTCCAATCTTTGCACAGAGTGGTTGGTGCCTCATGTAAGGATGTAAAGATGTTTCACACACCAAAACCATCACTGTCTTTGGGGAGGAGATGCCATCGGCTGATATTTCATACCCTAAATGCGATGCAAAAGACTTCAAGTGGCCTGCCCTGCACGAGAGTCCGTTGAATAGGAAAAAGGATTTACCAGGCGTGTGACCAGCCCTCTCACTACCCTATGGAATGCGCTTCACAAAGCTGCTCGGGGAAATGACGTAGGAAGACATGATCGTGGCCACCCGGCCCATGTGTGCCGGATGGGAGGGTCCATCCCTGGGTACTGCCGTAGTGAGTCATGGGCAGCGTGAGCCCCCTCCTTTGGGCAGTAGTTTTGGGGGTTGCTCCGCCGTATGGAGTATCTCTTACTACAGGCAGTATTGCTCCCGCAGTCTACGGTACCATTGGTGCACCCAAGTGGCTGGCGAACATCCTCCAACCGGTCACGAACATCCCCAGAACAGCCCAAAACATCCCCATCACATCCCTGGAAATCCCTACAACAGCCCAGAACGTCCCCAAACATCAGAACATCCTTGAGCGTCCCCGGAACATTCCCGAACCCCGAACATCACTGGGACATCCTTGAACATCCTCAGAATAGCCCCGAACTTCCCGAGAACATCCCCAAACGTCTCCTCACCATCCCTGAACGCCCCCAGAACATCCTTGAACATCCCTGGATCACCCCCCGAACAGCCCCAACCAACCCGAAAACATCCCCGAACATCCCCAGATCATCCCTGAACGTGTCCGCAACATCTCTGAGCACCAGAACATCTAGAGACATCCCTGGAGCATCCCCGACGATCCTGGGCACATCCCCGAACGTCCCTGGGCCATCCCCGAACGTCCGTAGAACATCCCCAAACGACCCCTGAATATCCCCAAACACCCCCAAAGCATCCCTGAAAGTCCCCAGAACAGCTCTAAACATCCCGAGAACATCCCTGGATGTCCCGAGAACATTCCCAAACACCCCCAGAATAGCCGCCATCATCCCTGGATAATCCCGAAACCTCCCAAAGGACATCTCCGAACGTAGCCAGCACATCCCTAAACAGCCCCAAAACATCCCTGGGCACCCCCAAAACGGCACCAATGGTCCCTGGAAGCATCCCTGGACATCCTCCATGCAGTCTCAAAACATCCTGAAAACATGCCCAAACATCCCTAAAATCCCCAAACGTCCCTGGAACATCCCTGAAACATCTCCAAACGTCTCAGAAACATGCCAGAACACCCCCGAAACATCCCGAGCTGTGGAGCACCACACCATCAACCACCACGCTGCATCAGATGATGGCCATTTCATTCGAGGCTTCAAGATTCTTCGGAATTCAATCTTAATTGATTTTCAGGACTTTGGCCCAGGCATATCAACATGTATCCTTGTGGACCCTTCAATCAGATCCGATTTGCACGCTAAAACAACTATGTTTGACATCGTCTGATCCACAAAAAACTGCAGTGCCCTATCCGTGTCCGACCCTTCGGTCATTACCCTTGGCTTCTACGTGATTTCTGGACATTCCAACCACAATGAGCGGAAAATGACATCCCGTCAAACTTGTCGTGAAACCTGAAACACGAAGGCACTCAGAGCGTCATCAGCATTGCAATGATGTGTTGACTTCAGTATGGAGGCCAAAGACAATGTATCACGATGGGTGAGTACTGTCAATGTGCATCATATAATACAAACCATGACACCGGAAAATGCTGCACATTCTAATGACAGCGCACTTTCTGTACAAAGTGTCAATGCCACTGGGGTTGCAGGATGAGGCAGAGATAAATGCTGCACGTCCTAGGGACTGCGCACCATCTGGGAGCAAGCTTATTGATTCCCGCATTGTGGTGTGTCCTACAGAGAAGTCTCCACACAGGGACACTCGGGGTGTCATCAGCATTGCAATCATGCGTTGGCTTCAAAATGAAGGCCTGCGATTCCACAGAGGACAGTGTTTCACCGTGGGTGAGGACTGTCAATGTGTCTCCTACAATGCAAACCATGACACCAGAAAATGATGAACATTCCAAGGACACTTTCTGTACAAGGCATAGATAACAACAACTGGCCATCACCAACGGCAACGGGCACTTGACTGCTGGCGGTTGGTGGCTAACCGAGGAATTGAGCTGATAACTGCCAGCAGTTGGTGGAGGTGGTGACAGCGGGCCAGTCACGACGGTCGGCTGGGTCACCGCTAGCTTGGCAGCTGCTCCTTAATGAAAATATATTAGACAAGGAAACTGCGTCATAGAAGACCGCCCTGTCAGGACCTCAGCGGCCCCTGATACAGAAAAGGAGGCGGATTCTAAGGACAGCGAACTTTCTCTACCAGGCATAAATGATGACATTTGGCGATCACCAACGGCAATGAGCACTTGACTGCTGGCGGTTAGTGGCTAACCAAGGAAATTCGCTGGTAACTGCCAGCAGTTGGTGGCTGAAAGCGGTTGAACGGTACCCATTGGCAGCCGGCAACTGACCGCCGATGGTTGGCTGGGCACCCAACAGCGACACAGACTGGTAAGCATGGCGATCCAGGTGGATCAATTCCCTTTGCCAGGATTGTTCTAGGGTAGTGACATGTAAGCCACACACTGAGCACGACCATGTGTCGATGAGTGTGCCAAAGCAAAAGCACTAAGGCTGCGCTCGCGTTTCCCGCAGCACTTGATAACGGCAACGCTTGCAAGAAGCGGAGTGTCTTCGTGCGGGAGAAGTTGCTGTTTGCTCAGTCCACATCGTATTCGGTTCAGTATCTCAGGGGATAAAAAGTTGGAAAGATGTGGTTGACCCTTGGAACATGCATGTGTGCCTGATATTGCCGACCGACAAATGCTCACAACGCGTCCAGACAGCGACCGCAGAGTAGGGAGGGGAAGTTTGCAGCAGGAGGAGGAGGTAGAGCAAATGTATGCTGGGCCATACTCGCATACAACCCTCCCCGGGAGCCTGTGAGGGAAGTCACCACAGATGGATGTCCATGTCCATGACGCACGAACAAGGGGATGAAAATGGATTTGCACGTACACCCAGACTGCACTGCAACACAATGTTGAGCAATGCATCATGGAGGGCGCCGTAGAGAGAAGGAATGGGGAAAACAGGTTTGCGGGGGGGCCGGGTGCATTTAAGCCCCTTAATGTGCTTCTGCTCCAGGGACAGAAGCATAACGAAGTCCCCGGAGGTGCTCGAGGGGGTAGTAACAAGGTTGCCGCAGGTTATGATGGGTCTGATACTCGTCCACTGCACGTTTCGGTGCGGCTGTTGCACACAACCCACCACCCCAGGCAGTGACCACACAGTCCTCAAGACAGCTGTACCTGTTGAATGAACAACCTAGACATCAACAGCCTGACACTGCTCGGTGCAATCTGGTCCAGGCCATACTCCAGCAGTCTTCTTCCTGCAATGGTTTACAGAGTTACCTCTTGCACAGTACCAGTGATGGCTCTTGGGACTTGGGCATGCTGCTGATGACGCCGCAGCTGCCTGGCCAACGCAGTTTCCCGGAAGGCCTGCAGCGACGAGGCATCGGGTGGCCGATGGGCAGAGGGGGCCAAGACAAAAGGGAATGGACACACAACAGCACATCTCATTACATCCAGACGGCATGGTACGCTCAGAGGGGGGGGGGGGGGGGTTGGCATGATGCCTGGCTGTATTGCTGTCTGCAGTTGGCCGCACCTGTTGACCTCTCACCACTTACCCTTTCTTCAGACCCTCTTCCTCCGCAGGCGGCGGCGCCCATCACCCTCTCACCACCTTGTGCCCTCCCTCTTACTGCCTGGTCTATCCTTCCCTCCCTGCTCACCCTTCCTTTCCCTTGGTAGGTTGTGCCAACAGAGCCCTGATGCCACACCATCGCAGGCCGCCAGCACTACAAAGAGATCAAAGCACCCGACGCCACAGCCCCCAAGGCACAAGCGGCCGCAAAACCGGCACCTCAGGCAACACAGCCCGACCCAGTCCCGTCCCAACCCCTAGCGGTCGCACCAGCACACGCCCAGTACCAGGCGCCACCGAGGGCCACCGACCCACCCTCCATCTTCGCGCCCCCCCCCCCATACCACCCCCGCCAGCCAGGCGAACTGCCCCTTACCACCTGTGGTACGAACCAGGAGCCCGGCACCCTGGCGCAACCCGGACGCCCCCCCCATCTACCCCCCGCCCCAAGCACGCCCCATGGAGACAGACGACAAATACCTCGTCCGTACAGGGGTCCCTATGCCCAATCCGCCACGCCGTTCCGCCATGCTGCAAGGCCGGTAGCGGACCCGCAGCCCCGAACGCGGGGGACACCGCCGGTCCCGCACCCCAAGGCACCAAAGCCGCAACGACCCCGGCCGCAGCAGGCACTGGTCCCCTGGGGGAACCAGCGCATCCCGGCACCACCAAGGCCACCGCACCTACAGCCCCAGGAGGGAACGCCCCCGAACGCCCCGGACGCAGGGGACACCACCCCCGAAGTAGGGACCGAGGCACACTGAGCCCGGACCCCCGACGGCAGCGGATGTCGCACAGCCACAGCCCCTCCCCGCACCAAGGATACCGACCGCGCAGCGGGTGTCAAAGCCCGCAACACTGGCACGCCGGCCCCGCACACCCACACTGAGAAAAACGCCGCACCCCCAGCCCCCACCCGTACCACACCTGCAGCCCAACAGCTCCCAGGAGGCAGGACCCCCGCCCGACTCACCGGGCGGGCAAACACCCCCGCAGCCCCGATAGACACGGGGAGCTCCCCGACCCCCAGTGACGCCGGACGGGGCACGGCCGCAGCCCTTTCCCGCCCTCGGGCTACCAGCCTCCGGTCCGCCCCTCCCAGGCAGTCTCCAGCCAGGGACTGCAGCCCCCGCCCCCACAAGGCGAACGCAGGGCACAGGGCCTAGGACGAGCACGCCCCCTGCCGGAGGGGGTCAGTACCAGCTTGGGGCTGAGGGACCGATGGCCAGAGTCCTCCCTGGCACAGCTGGCCCATTGGGCGGCAAGGGCCAGCTCCGGCTCGGGAAGGGCCCTGGCGACCATGGTCACCCGGGAAGGGAGGGAAGAGCCACTGTCCAACCAGTGGCTCACGCAGGACTGGTGGCTGGACCTCCTTACGGAGGCCTTTGCCCCCGACGGGTACCACCTCCTCCACCTCCCCGAAGGGCACCATGGGGGCCACATCCAGATGCTAAGGGAGCAGCTGCAGCGCCTGGGGATCTAGCCCAGGGACATGCCCCGAGCCGATGGAGACGGCCTCCCAGAGTCACCGCCAGAGGACCGGCTCCGCTGCGATGCCTCGTGAAGATGACGCACCCGCACCCGTGAAGATGATGCCCCCAATCCTGCACCCCATGAACCCGACGCACAGCGGAGTAAAATATCCGGCACCCAGTCAGCCAGACCCAGACAACGGATGACCCCGCACCCCAAAACCTGCCCCAAACCCAAACCGAGACCAACCCCGCCACCCCAACCCTCCTAACTTGCCCCCAAAATTGCAGCGGCGGCCACACCACAGCCACACACGACGGACAGAGCCCATGGCGCACAGTGGAACGGACAGAAAGGAGGAAGTTTTCTATGTGCCTCCGTTGGGGAAGAGACCCTGCATGGAGACATCTGTCTGAAGACCCGTCTGGGTGGTTTGGGTTGTGCGGCCGGTGTGCCGTGTTGTACTGGCCTCGTGGTCCTAACTCTAGGCTAGGCTGGGCTGTCTTTAACGGTTTAAGATTAGACTGTGGCTCTGGCTGGGTGGGCAGTTAGGCGATGGTAGGTGGTGGTATATTGGCCGCCCATACTTGGTTGCCTCCGGCGGCCAGTTACCGCCGATGCATGGTGGAGGAGGTGTCAGGCCAAACCCGGGATTAGATTAGTTGTGGCTTGGGGCGCATCGGCGCGGGCTCATCCGTGTAAGTCAGGCGGGGCACGGCTTGTGGCCTTGGGCTTGTTTCGGCTGCTATTTGGGTCGGGTCGAGTTGTCACGAGTCATGAGTTGTCTGGATGGTCAGGGGAGATCTCTCCGGTGGGGGGGGGGGGGGGGCGCTCAGTCTCACTCATGGTGAGCACATCATGTGCCTCCACACCCTGTATGTACTTGTGTCCGTGGTGTGTGTATTGTGTGTCCATTCCTGCGTGTGCCATGGGTGGTTGGGTGGGTCCCATACGCCACAAGGAGCACACGACCTCCTACATACTCTCGGTGGATGTCTACCACGTGGCTCGCAGGGGCCGCCTGCGCGGCCAGAAGGACTAGGACGTCCATGCACACCCCCCGCAAAGTGTGCTCCAAGATGTCTTAGTCTGATCCGTCGAGTGCCCACTATACTTGACCCAACCAAAGGGCCCGAACGTTCTAATGAAAGATGACCCTCCCAGAGTCCATGGCGCGGAGGAAGCCCCAGACATGGCGCGGGTGCATGCGGGTATAGGGGTGGCGGATTCCGAAGCCCCCGTGGCCCAGTGTAGTTCACAAGAGGGCATGTGGGACGTTGGGGGGCACCTTGAGGGAGGGAGTCAGGACGCCTCCGGCGCACGATGGATCTTGCGGAGCCGCTGCGGCTGGGGGGGGGACGGGGTGGCACAAGGCCTTGGTGGTTGGCTCTGTTAGCCTGTGGCGGCACCGATTGGCCTCTCGCCCTTGAACCTTCTGGCATGACAAGCAGGCATCCGTACTATTGCGGGCATCCGCATTGCCGTGGGCATCCACCTTCCTGGGTGGGAATCCAGAATGCAACATCTGCCCATGGCGTCCTCCCCTGATGGCCTGATCAGTGCCCGGTATGCGGTCATCACGAAGACCCCAGGCTGGGAGGTGCTCACCCACAACCAGCAACGTGAATGTCACACAAGGCCATGGGTGCTAGCTCACCAATGTGTGAATTGTTGGTAGTGCGTTGCAGTAATATGGGGGGGGGGGGGGGGTCGCCTTGTAGACGTAGTCCAGCGCGGACACCACGAAGGCAAGGAAGACATGTAGAACAAGTAGGCCGGCCTCATCGTGCCAAGCGCCCGCCCGATCTTGCCCAAATTGGCTATGGCCTTGGCATGCTGCTGCTTGGGTTGGTCCCCCATGACCAGTGTTCGAGAGCTTGGCACGCGCCGCGCTCTTGGCGCCACCCCAGGCCCCACCCCGGCGCCCGCTCTTGGTGCGCTGGCCCACTTGGACCCTGTGGCCTCTCTTGCCACAGCCCCTAGCACCACCCCTACCACAGCTCCTACCCACACATGCCCTTGGACAACCTCCCCTCATACCACCGCCCGTGCCTCAGCCCCTACCCCTGCTCCTGTCCCAATACCGTCACAGACACGGAGGGAGCGAGGGAGGGAGGGAGGCAAGGATGGCTGCAACCGATCCCTGCCCCGTTCCCAATGCGAGGGCTTTGGGGGCAATGCGCCACCAGCTCGTCCCAGCCGCATTGGCATGATGCAATGGCTGGGGCAGTTTTTCTACTGCTACTGTCATGAAGCGGCATGTTAGTTGCCGCTTTCGCAGTGCAAATGTAGTAGCCGTTGTTGTGCTGCTGATTGTGGGGGGCAACTTACTACTACCAAGCCCCGCCCCGTTACCAATCGAGGGGCCACGGCGGTGCAGTGACAGCCATCGGATTCTTGTTGCCGCAGCCGGAGCTGTTGCGCCACAGTTGTTGCACCAACCGTCGTTCTACGGTTGCCTTGCAGCGGCATTTTAGCTATTAGCTCTTGCGCGTGCGGAGCAGGCGCAGCAGCCGCCCTATTGCTGTTGCATGTGGATTGCTAGGAAAGAAAAGTATGGGGGTAGGGGCTGGGGGATACGGGGAGGTAAGGGGGGGCAACTTCCTACACACTACCTTACAAACAACGCAACACATCCCAACCAATCACTCTCCAGCACATCATGGAGACCACCTTGGACAAGGACGCAACTAGCGTCACCCGGACCTGTACGTCCCTGCCCAGCATGGCACACGCTGGGATGCCTGGGATGGTCTGCTTTCCTGCCCGCCAGCAAGGCCCCATAGGCTCACGACATGGGGCCTTCTGATGGCTCAGGTGGAGAGCTTCCCATTCTTGGAGGAGCTCAACGGCTCAGCCAAACTGCTCGCTCGCGGCCGCCTGGTCAGTCTGATCGTGGAAACTCTGGTCAGCGTGTACACAGGTTGCCACAGTCAGCATTTGGGTGATATGCGGCCCTACGTGCATGGGCCCACGTGTCGGGCCACGACATGGTCTAGGCTAAAGGCATGCAGTTCGCGGCGTGGATCCGCACGGCTCCCACCCTGCACACGTCACTGGTGCGCGAGCTTCACTGCGCATACTGCTCCGCGCCATGCTACGGATGGAGAGACCACATGGTTTACAACCACGTGGCCATTGTGGCAGGCACGCTCATGGGGATCCGGGCGGTGTTGCGCAACCTGCTGCATGAGGGCCGCGGCGTGCTCTACGCAGACACCATGGGCGCCCGAGTGTATGACCGCCATGGTACGGAGATGTGATGCACGCCGTGCAGGACATGAATGTCCCTATCCAAGCCGAGTTAGCGGAATGGAACGTTGTGATTACATGGTTGGGAGTGTTGTGTGCCCGGGCAACCAACACCCTTCCCATCGGGCACATAGCCAAGCTACCGGCCGCCGGCCTACACGCCGCATAAGAGTGGGTTTCCCTCCGGCCGCGAACCCGATGGGTCCAGCTACACCACTGGGACGGCCGTTATTGGGCAACGAGACTGAGGCGGCCAGTAGTAAACAAAGTGACTTTGCTCCGGTGCACCATGGGGGAAGGTGTCGTCGTGGTGGCTGGTCCGCGCCCGGATCCGGTCGGCCGTGCGCTATCTCTGGTCGTCCTCACGCGGCATGACAAGGGCGCCGCACCGGACATCGTCTGCCGCATTGGGGACCTGCCCTCCGAACCGCAGCACGGCATGCGAGATTGTCATGGTGCTGGGGGCAACCGAGCGTCTACTACTCGCAAGCCACACCCTTGTGGCACTCTTCCCCGCCTACACACCGGCGGCGAGGGAGCGGCAGCCCCTAAAACCAGCAAGCATGCCAGATCGGGGCCTAGGGGTGGATCAAGACTTGGAGATCGGGGCGGAAGAGGATGGCGAGTACCTCCTTGGCGAACCATAACCACTTCTTGACCCCCAACGGCCTAGCACGCACCCCCTCCCTGGCCCCTGTAGTCGTTGGTGCCTCGCGTTGGCGCCTCTTGCGGAAGCCTTGGCACGATCCCACCGCCACAATCAAGGCACCAACCTTTATGGGCCATTACCTCACCCTTGGTGACTAGACGTGCCGCTGACCCCGGCATGCACTACGGTGCCGACCCATAGAACACCACACCACAAAAGACGCACCGACAAGAGCTTGGACAGCTTTGTGCATGTGCAGGGGCAATGATGGGCAGGGAAGCGTCCAGCGTGCGTCGAGCGTTGGGCCCTGTAGGTCAAGCATTGGGCGGCTGCAATCGGTGGGTGGGGGATAGCGGGGTCCCATGATGGGCTTGCAGAAACCATTTTGGACGAGCGCCCGTCGGGAGCCAACCACCAGCTCCGAAGGGCATGCCTATGTAGGTCAAGGGCCGCGGGGCTAGGGGAGGGTCGGAGCTAGTCTATGGAGGGCTGAGGGCGTGGCCGCGGTGAGCACAAGGGACGCAGCCTGCTATCTCTAGAGAACGGCGACACCTAGGGGGGACAGTGGGTAGCAGCCCGTGGAGGACCGAGGGTGAGCATATCACATGACATGACCGACGGATCTGCCTCCGACTTTGAGTCCCTGCCCCCATGGACGTCCCCCTCGTGCTTTTTGATAAACAGGCTCCTCTTTCGCAACTCTAGGGCATTATTGCCGCCTCCTCCTCAGAGCCAACAAATTGGTGAACGATCAACGGCCCATTCAAGAGCGGGACCAATTCCTTTCAAAGGATACCTGTGACGCTTGTGCGCGGAACAACGATCCGCATGCAAAGCCAAAGCCATCAAACAGGAAGATTGGTTTGATTTACAATTGTGTTCGCCATTTCTTGGAGTTGGCTCCGCGTCATTATGGTCGCATGCGAAGAATGTAGATGGCATGAGGTAACCGGACTAAGGTGGTATTGGTGGTTTGAGCTTCATGGCCGGTGGCAACGGCAGCAACATAGTCATTTTGATACCGCTTGCCGAAGGTTGAAGGGCAAATTACATTTTTTGTTTGCGATCATGAAGACCACCTTATATGGGTGTGCTCAATGTTATTTCTGCCATCTGCCAGCGATGAGCATAAAAACCACCCTTCACGCCACGGCACCATTGCTTTGCATGTGCCAGAGGTGCCCAAAATGTTCGTGGAGGCTCTATGCTTGTGCTCTTTCGGTAGCAATGGCGGCTATTGGGTGGTTCTTGTGCCCACCCACCCCTTTTTGGAAAAGGCTTTTTTTTTCCATGCGCCACTTTCGCCAAAAAAGGTTTTCGTCCGAAATATCACCACCAACGCAAAAAGAAACCGCTTTATGCTTTTCTTTATGAAATCGCGTTACGCTTTTCTCTTGCTTGGGAGGCCGAAGCTTGGAGGGCTCAAACATCCTTGGACACCTTGTGGAACGGTGGCAAGCCAATTGAATGGGTGTGGCCGTCGGAGCAAGGAATATCTCATGCGCGGATGCGCTTTATTGTTGTATCCCGCCGCATGTCGGAGGAGTTGGGCCAGCAGATGCAAGTGGCTCTACGTGTAGCTCCCACTACAACATTAATCTCCACCCATCACCTTACAACATTACCATCACCACCATGTATCGCCACCCCGCCCCCCAAACCTTGGGCGTAAGGGGGTGGGGGGGTAAGGAGGAGTAGGGTGCAAGGTAACAGGGGGGATATAGGGGGTGGGGTGGGGGGTGGGCGTTAGGGAGGGGGGAAGGAGGGGGGAGGGTAGGAATGGGTGAAGGTACGTTTACCCGTGCAACACACCAAGGCGGATGGTACCTTGTAGAACCAGTCTGCTACCAGTAGATGTGGTCTCTCATTGCACACACCGTGGGTATGTTGTTGACGTGAGGTGACAATGTTTGGGAGAGGGGCCAAACGTGGAAGGCCTTCTTCCTACGGGCCGCTCAATTTGTTGCTAATGCACCCATGAACATCTCTAAGGCAGTAAGCGCCACCGTGAGGAGGGGAGCAGGTAGGAGGGGATTTTGGATTTGGATTTGGGTGCCGATCTTGAGGCTCACAAGACGCCTAGGGAGGAGCGCGATGGCTTTCTCGACGACTTGGCACTGGGACAGGCGCAGATTCTCTAAGTTTCCGACAACTTAGTTCCCCCTCCCATCCATTATCCAGCATTGTGCCGGGGACTTGGACGGAGCGATCTGGATTGATGATGCGCATTGCCTCCTTGAAGAAACCTCTGGGTAAAGGTGTCAAGGTGACATCACCGTTCTCCAATCTTCCCTGATGGGGATCCTCATCGTCACAAAAACGATTCATAGCCACATGACCAAGCATCCTTTTGAAGACCCAAAGCCCGAGCATGCGTGGAAACACCCTTTGACTTTAGGTATTTCAACATTGGCCGGACCAAGGAAGTACCTAAAAGTGGCTCCCAAATGTGGACTTTGAAGGCCCATACTAGCACTCTGCAGTCCATGGCACAAACAAACCAATGGAGCCCTTTGTGATCGTCACTATTAACAATAAATATGTGGTGGCGCCTCCAAGAAAAATGATCGGTTGTATGATTGGTGCCCTTACTCTGTTCACACTTCCTCATGATGTTCAAGTGGGACACCTTGTTTGCCACCGCTGCAGTCCGTGCCCGTGGCTAACCGACCTCATTGTGGTACAACTTGTGGTGAAACCACGCAAGAATGTCCTTGTCGCTCAACCACAACAAGAGAGTTGGTTTCATCAACGGGCGAATGACAGGTCACCATCCGTGCGACAGCCACAGGGATAGCAGTGTCCTCCTCCTCGGAAATGCCGGTCTCCGGCGGCTCGGCTGCTTTGGAGGGGGCGACAAGGACAAGCACAACAGTGTCTTTGTGTCGAGTGGCGGTATTTGAAAGCTCACTGACACAACCAGCTAGCACCAAAGCGTCGTATGTTTTCGCCTCATCCTCAACAGGACCAAGGAGCAAGGTGGCTTGTAGGAGGGAATCCACGTAGACCTCCATTTTCCACTTGACGTACAACCACGCATCCTCATCAGCGGGGATGCGGCCTCGCATAGGGTACTCCACTCTGGTTAAGCAAAAACCACAGCCTTCGCGGTGCACACACCACAAGTAGAGTTTTCGCTGGCATTGCCCACAAGTCAAAGGGAGGCGGAAAAGGTTCAATTGGTGCCACGTCTTTCTATGCGGGGCGGAGTCGCATCCAACACTGCACCATCCGTATTGCATTGTGGACCTGGAGTCCATAACCCCAACTCAAAGGGCCACGCCAAAGCGTGGAAGTCCATCACACGAACTTAGGGGCCACGTCACAGCGTGGGAGTCCATCACCCCAACTGGAGCGGCACGTCCAGATGTGGGCTTAGTGGTTGGATCAACCCTGCCGTCTGGGGTGTCCCCAACGCATTAAAGCGGGAATCAAAATCAGAAGTGGCCCACAAGTGGGCAGATTGCCTACATTACCCGTGCCGCCGAAGGGGTACCCAATGCATCACAGTTGGGGACAAACTCAACAGTGCCCCACAATTGGGCATGGTGGCTACATTGGCCATGATGCCTAGAGGTCCCCAACGCTTCAAAACGGGGGGCAAAATCATGAGTGGCCCAGAAGTGGCCCTAAAGGCAACATCACCCCTGCCCTCTAGGGGGTCCCCAACGCTGCAGAGGGAGGGACAGAATCACCAATGGCCCACAAGTGGACACATTGGCTACATCACCCCTGCCGGGTGGGCGGTCCCAAACGCCTCAGAGCGGGAGACAAAATTAGCAATGGCCCACACATGGGCATGGTGGCTACATCACCCCTGGTGGCTACATAAACCCAGCCGTCTAGGGGGTCCCCGGCGATTTAGAGTAGGGGAGAAAATCAATAGCGGCCGACCAATAGGCACATTGGCTACATCACCCGTTCAATATGGAGGCCCAACACTTCAGAGCAAAGGACAAAATCAACAGTGGCCCACATGTGGGCCTAATGGCTACATCACCCCTGCCGTGTAAGCAGTCCCCAATGCTTCAGAGCAGGGGACAAAATCAGTAGTGGGCCTCATGCGTACATCACCCCCGTTGGCTACATGAACCCTGTCGCATGGGGGGTCCCCACCTGGGGGTACGTCTCCTCGCTTTTGTACGCGACCCCCCCCTCAAGTGGAAGTGGGCCGAAGGTTCCCAGGGGGGGGGGGGGGGTTTGGGGGAGGGGGGGATTAGCCGCCGAGGGGGGCTTCTGTGGCGGATTGGCTGGTCGCTAAGGGGGAGGGGGGTGTTGGCAAGAAGCCATGGTATTGTGTTCTCGTCTGCAGCTGGCGGCGCCCACTGGCCGATCGCCATTCACTGCCCTTCCCTTCCCTTTCCTTCAGTAAGGGGGGGGGGGGGTGAGAGGGTTAGCAGAGGTCTAGATCGGTCGAGGTGGCCTAAGTGGCTACTCTACAACAAAACAGGCCTCCATTGTACCTCCTCACCAGGTGTAAGGCTAGTGTTAGGGTGAGGCTTCAGGTTATGGTCACTGAGCTGGTGGAACCAGTCTTGGTTGTATACCCCTCTTAGGTGTCTAGGGTGGACCCAACAAATTTGGCAAGCAAGCACGCGCAAAATGGGGGAAAACCGCAATTCCGTCGTGGTGCTTCGGATTTAGCCAATATTTTGCTGGGTGCTACCTATGGGTGTGAGGGACAAACACACAAAGTATGAGCCAAAAACTCAACTGTGGCGGCCGGGAACGGGCGTCGCAAGTGCTGGACCTCCATTTCAAAATCTGCAATTTAGGGCCAAAATGAGCCTTTTCTTGGCCAAAACCGCCCTAGAACCTGCTAAAGACGGCCCAATGATGGGAAATAGTGGGTACTCTACACATGCAGCAAAACTTCCCCGTGCCAAAGGGCCCGCTAGGGCCCTATAACTTTACAATATGTCCGCGAACCGCCCCCAAAAGGCCCCCAAAAGGCCCGGAATTCGTGCACATTGGCCGTGGTTGTGTTTGTTCCATTATCCACCACCCCCTACCCAAAAAACAGCATTATCTGTGATCTCGTACCTGATATCGTCAAGCAGGAGGTGTAGAGGGATAGAGTGGAAGGCTGAAGTGGAGCCTGTGCCAAAACGGTTGTCAAACTTGTGACATTTGGAGATCCCGAAAACACGGAATGGCCGCCGTGTTGTCCTGTGCTGTCTAATGTGTTCCACGGCGTATGTCATTGCTTCAGGGATGGCACCTTTAGGGATCATGGTGCACATATTTTCCATATCGAGGTCCGCCCCCCCCCATTGTTTCTGTGCTGGCTTGAGCTTTCTTGGCAATGGTGGTGAAGAAATCACGGCAGTGCTGCATTTCCCAAATTTCAAACGCAGTTGCTAATTCAGCAAGTGCTTGCATAACTAGGGACAAACAGCGCGAGGAGAGCTTTCCCTCGTGTGAAGAACGATGGTGGAAATGTGACACGATGATGCGTATTTTAATCAGGCCTTCGGCCTCTGTTGACTTATGCTTCGGCATTATGGATCCCACAGGGGCATGGAGTTCATACAACAACTTTCGGGGAACATAGGGCTCCCATGTCTTATTCATCTGGTACCGCTCTCTGGTGTCGTCGATCAGGGTGTGAAGGAAACTATCTGCCTGTGATGGGCTGCCAAACGTATAGCCAATGCGATATTGGGAGGATGGCAATATGTGGATCATGAAAAGGAATGCCTATAGTGTTTCACAAATAAGCCAGCGGGACCCAGGATTCTTGTCCACCCGGACGAATGTAAAGCCCGGCACTGACCTGGGGACACGAATGATTTGGGAGGCCGGGACCCTAGGGTCAGCAGAATCCATTGCCTCTTGGCAATAAGCGACTGCGTAAGATGCTATGTACGCGGAACATTCATGTGTGGTGTGTGGTTTTGCATGGGGTATGCTGCGAAGGCAGCTCATGCAGCAGCGGTAGACATGGTCATAGCGGTTGTCCGGGGAGGGATGGCTACATCCCCCATGCCGTATGGGGGGTCCCCAAGGCTTCAAGGAGGGGACAAAATCAGCAGTGGCCCACATGTGGGGTTGATGCATACATCACCCTCGGTGGCCACGGCACCCCCGTCTAGGCGGTCGCAAACGCTTCGGAGCCAGGGATAGAACAAGTGGGCCTGGTGGCAACAGCACCGCAGCCGTCTAGGGGATCCACAAACGCTTCAGAGCACTTTACAGTGGGGGACAAAATCAGCAGTGGTCCACAAGTGGGCAGATTGGGAACATCACCCCTTGCCGTATGGGGGGTCCCGGATGATTCAAGGTGCTTCTGGGCGGGGGACAAAGCTGGGTCCACAACTGGTGGCTACACCAGCCCTGCCATGTGGAGGGTCCCCAAAGCTTTAGAGCGGGGGATAGAATCAGCTGTGGCCCAGATGTGGGCATGGTGGCTACTTTGCCACTGCCGTTTGGGGTGTCCCTAACGCTTTAGAGCGGGGGACAAGATCAGCAGTAGCCCACATGTGGGCTTGGTGGCTACCTCCCCCTTGAAGTCTACAAGATCGCCAACACTTCGGAGCGGGGGACAAAATCAAGAGTGGTCCATGAGTGGCTACATTGCCCCTACCGGTTACGGGGTCCCAGACGCTTCAGAGCGCTTCACAGTCGGGGACAAAAATCAGCAGTGGTCCACAAGGGGGCAGATTGGCTACGTCACCCTTGCCGTCTAGGGGTCCCCAACGCTTCGGAGCGGGGGACAAAATCAGTAGTGGCCCTGTGGGCATGGTGGATACATCATACCTGGTGGCATACAGCCCCCGTGCCGTGTGCGGGGTCCCGAACACTGCAAAGTGGGGGATAAAATCAATAGTGGTGCACAACGGGGCATGGTGGCTATATCACCCCTGGTGGCTACATCACCCCTGCCGTTTGGGGGCTCCTGGAAGCTTCAAAGCAGGGGACAAAATCAGCAGTGGCCCACAAGTGGGCAGACTGGCTACTTCACCACTACCGTTTGGGGTGTCCCCATCGCTTTAGAGCGGGGGATAAAATCAGCATTGGCCCACACGTGGTCTTGGTGGCTACATCACCCTTGCCGTCTAAGGGGGCTGCCAACCCTTCGGAGCGGGGGACAAAATCAGGAGTGGTCCACAAGTGGGCAGATTGGCCACATCACCGGTGTCGTCTAGGGCGTCCCCAACGCTCCACAGCCGGGGACAAAATCAGCAGTGGCCTGCAAGTGGGCAGATTGGCTACATCACCCGTGCCAGGTGGGGCGTCCCCAAAACTTCAACGTGGGGGACAAAATCAAAAGAGGCCCACGAGTGGGCCTAGTGGCTACATCGCCCCTGCTGTCTAGGGGCCCTGGAACGCTACAGAGCGTTCACAGCGGGGGACAAAATCAGCCGTGGTCCACAAGTGGGCAGATAGGCTACATCACCCCTGACATCTCGGGGGGGTTCCCCAACGCTTCAAAGCAGCGGACAAAATCAGCAGTGGCCCACATGTAGGCATGGTGGATACATCATACTTCGTGGCATACATCCCTCCGTGCCGTTTGGGGTCCCCAACGCTGCATAGCGGGGTGGCCCACAAGTGGGCATGGTGGCTACGTCACCTGTGGTGGACACATCCCCGCTGCCGTCTCGGGTGTCTGCAACGCTGCACAGCAAGGGAGAAAATCACCAGTGGCCGACATCTGGGCCTAATAGGTACATCACCCCCGTTGACCACACCACCCGTGCCGTCTAGGGCGTCTCCAGCGCTTCGGAGTGGGGGACAAAATCAGCAGTGCCCAACAAAGGGGCAGAGTGGCTACTCCAGCCCTGCCGTTTGGTGTGTCCGCAACGCTTGGGAGCGGACAAAATCAGCAGTGGTCAACTAGTGGGCACCTTGCCTACATCGCCCCTACCGTCTGGGTGGTGCCCAACGCTTCTGCGTGGAGGAGAAAAGCAGTAGTGACCCACATGTGGGCCTGGTGGCTACACCCACCCCTGCCGTTTAGGGGGTCGCCAACGCCTCGGAGCGGAGGACAAAATCAGGAGTGGTCCACAAATTGGCAGATTGGCTCCATCACCCTTGCCGTTTAGCGTGTCCCCAACGCTCCAGAGCGGTGGGCAAAATCAGCAGTGGTCCACAAGTGGGCAAATTGGCTACATCACCCCTACCGGGTGAGGAGTCCCCCACGCTTCAGAGCGGGGGACAAAATCAAAAGTGGCCCACAAGTGGGCAGATGGCCACACCACCCCTAGCATCTGGGGGGTTCCAGGCGCTTCACAGCGCTTCACAGTGGGGGACAAAATCAGCAGTGGTCGACAAGTGGGCAGATTGGCTACATCACTCCTTGCCGTATGGGGGGTCCCGGACGCTTCAGGGCGCTTCAGAGCAAGTGACAAAATCAACAGTGGCCCACATGTGGGCATGGTGGCTACATCAGCCCTGGTGTCGTACCTTTCGCCTGCCGCATGGGAGGTCCCCACCCCTGCAAAGCGGGAGACAAATTCGGCAGTGGCCCACAAGTGGGCATGGTGACTACATCACCCCTGGTGGCGACATCCCCCATGCCGTTTGGGGGGTCCCAAAAGCTTGACAGCGGGGGACAA
Source organism: Eutreptiella sp. 'Long Island Sound 2002' (assembly GCA_964036045.1). NCBI lineage: Eukaryota > Euglenozoa > Euglenophyceae > Eutreptiales > Eutreptiaceae > Eutreptiella > Eutreptiella sp. 'Long Island Sound 2002'. The sequence goes on from OZ038401.1 coordinate 943,121, forward strand.
AATCAGTGATGGCCCACAACTGGGGCTGATGCGTACATCACCCCTGCCGTATACAGGGTCCCGAAAAAGAAAAGATGCAAAGTGATCCCATCCAATCTCCCGGATCCTCTTTCTCCTCGGTCGCGATGGAAGGTCTCTGTGTAATGCCAGTTGGCGTGGGAGAGGGGGTCCGTTGGGGCAGGTGGATCCTCCTGAAAGCCGAACAAAACGTTTCTTCTCCGTTTTGCATCCTGACTGATGGAAGGGGACATACCGCACAATGAAGCATATCGTGGATTGGGAGGCGTTGAGCTGGCTCCGGTCCCTGCTTCATTGAAGAAGACCACGTTTCGACCATCATCAGCAAAGAAGCAATAGCGGTGGTCCCCGCGAAGAGTAAGAGAGGTTGCAAATTGCAAACCCAGACCTTTGGAAGCAATGCGGCAATCCTTCTCATTTGTGAGATCACCAGAAGAACAGTACCGGTGATTGGCAGTCTTGGAATACACTGAGCATAGGAGAAAGGTGCGACAGAAAGCGGTGGCATCCCACACACCCACACCCCATCCCCCGTTGTTGATACATTTTTCACTTTGCTGCTCTTCATGCGGTCAATGGGCAAATGAGCAAACGACGGCGCACCGAACGGATTGTGGATGTGCACCTCCGATTGTAGCTCAAATCCTACATCAGCCCTTTTCCCCCTCCCTTTGTTCGAGCTTCAGTTCGAGAGGACGTGAAGTGGTCTTGTAAACACCTGCTGTTCCCCCTTCTCCCCCTTCTCCTCATCCTCCTCATCCTTTTGAACGAAGACCTTTATGTAACGGCACTTGGCGTAGGAGAGGGAGGCGGCGGGCAAGAGGGGGGTTGGCAAGAAGCCTCAAAAGGTTGGTAATAACTGGCGGCGCCAACCCGCCTCTCACCATCATTTCTGCCCTGAGGTACTCCTCCAGGCCAACCTTTCCTATCCACCTTCGGTTGTGCCAACGGAGCCCCCAACTCTGTTTCCAGGCATTTTGTCACAAATTCTATTGCATTCGGCAAGGCACCTCGAAGAGGGGAGACCATTTTTGAGCTGCCAAGGCTGGAAAACTGCATAAGCAGGTTGTGCCCCACACCCCTTCGGCGCCCCCCCCACCAACACCTAAATAGGGTGAAAAACACATAAAGGGGGGGTGAAAAATGCTTTACATAGCATATTTGATCATTTTGGATGGTCAGAATATCAAAAAAATAAGTTTCGGAAAGTTCCATTTTTGAGCTACCGAGGCTGGAAAACTGCATAAGCAGGTTGTGCCCTAGCCCCCTTGGCATGACGTCCTGAAAGCTGAACAACATCTTTGTCCTCCTCTTTGAATGCTGACTGATTGCAGGGCACATACCATCCCCACGACATAATGAAGCATATCGTGGATTGGGAGGCGTTGGACTGGCTTTGTGCTCTGCTGTGTTAAAGAAAACCGCCTGACGATAGTTATCCGCAAATAGACAGTACTGGTGGTCGTTGACCCCTTCAAAAGAGTGTGCAAATTGCAAACCCAGAGCTCCGGCAGCATTGCGGCAATCCGCCTCACTTGGCAGATCACCAGAAGGACAGTACTGGTGGTTGGCAGTCTTGTAATAGCCTGAGCACAAACAGATGGAGAAAACCAATGTAAATGATGCTCACACCCTGACACTCTATCCCCTGCTACTGACACATTGTTCACTTACCTGCTTCATACGGATCATGCGCAGACCGTGTTACACGTCTAACTCTAAGACATGCACCGCAATCTTCACCCTCTTCCTGTGGTGGCTTCGGACATGAACAAGATTGGGTATGCAGAACCATCCGGGGAGAGTCGTTAATCTCCTCCTGTTTTATTGCCGTTTGTTGTCGGCGAAAATAAAAACCGTGTGGATGATTGAGAATAGAGTAGAGAATTCCTCGATGATGACAGTGGAGCAGCCTCGGCATTCTAAATGGGTGCATTGTCGTGATTGGCCTGCAATACTAAATTTGAAACAAATGGCATGGCAACACAAAACGAAAATGGCCGTCACTGGCCCCTCACTGTTTTCCGTTTAGTCTGAGGGCGTCGTCTAACACTCGAAGATGATGATGGTGGTGCACGGTGACTCGGACCACAAAACAGGCCAAGGAACGGTGCCATGATATCAGAACCACAATCCGAAAGCCTGTGTATTTCTAGTTTGGCATGGTAATGGATTCAATGCATCACAAGACAAGGGTCCTGTTGAGATGTCAGGTCACAAAACTGATGGTCAGGCGGAGATCCCGTACTTAGATATGGCCTTGCTTGCGCACAACACATACCTGGACATGAAGCTGAAGGCAAACAATATATGACCAGAAACCCACAGGACTGTTAGGTGGCTCTAACATCTACCTTCACAGCTACTCAAACCCCCTCCCGGCCCCCAAAATAAGAGCTAATGGTTGTTTCCCCCTCCCGATGGAAACATCTGCATCTCCGATGGCATCCTGCGTGTACAGCACCACTGGGCCCCAATGAACGAGCCACACCACTCGTACACCCTACCTCTAGCACCAAAAAAGAGCACATGGGGCCACCAATACTGAACAATTACATGCTTCACACTTAAGGTCACTCGGGGACGGTAACTTTAAGGAGCGTCCAGTTCCCTCTACTGGGTGCCATTGACTGAGGAATGGTGTGGGCTGCAAAACCAGGGCCCCGCTGCTGGGGGTACCACGCTACAATACTACAATGGCCGGTACCCCAGCGGCAAGCTGTACCAATTAGATTCAAGGCGGCGATGAGGACTGGCTGGCTGTCAGAGGTTTGAATCTGAAGAATGGGAAATGCAGTGGATAGCCCATGACCTGTGCCGCTTGTGGCTGCGGGTCGGAAAGCACACAAAATTATGAACAACACTCAGTCCAGTCCGGTCGGTACTCATTGACGAATCGAAACAACAGTGGGTCACTAGGGCTGAGGTGCAAGCATTGCAGAGAAATGTACCCTCCTCCACTTAGAGACCACACTTGGTGTGTGTCCATGTCCATGACACACAAACAAGGGGATGAAAATGGATTTGCACGTACACCCAAACTGCACTGCAACACAATGTTGAGCAATGCATCATGGAGGGCGCCGTAGAGAGAAGGAATGGGGAAAACAGGTTTGCAGGGAGGCCGGGTGCATTTAAGCCCCTTAATGTGCTTCTGCTCCAGGGACAGAAGCACAACGAAGTCCCCGGAGGTGCTCGAGGGGGTAGTAACAAGGTTGCCGCAGGTGATGATGGGTCTGATACTCGTCCACTGCACGTTTCGGTGCGGCTGTTGCACACAACCCACCACCCCAGGCAGTGACCACACAGTCCACAAGACAGCTGTACCTGTTGAATGAACAACCTAGACATCAACAGCCTGACACTGCTCGGTGCAATCTGTTGCAGGCCATACTCCAGCAGTCTTCTTCCTGCAATGGTTTACAGAGTTACCTCTTGCACAGTACCAGTAACGGCTCTTGGGACTTGGGCATGCTGCTGATGACGCCGCAGCTGTCTGGCCAACGCAGTTTCCTGGAAGGCCTGCAGCGACAAGGCATCGGGTGGCTGATGGGCACAGGGGGCCAAGACAAAAGGGAATGAACACACAACAGCACATCTCATTACATCCAGTCGGTATGGTATGCTCAGAGGCGGGGCGGGGGGGGGGGGTTGGCATGACACCATGGTGTGTTGTTCTCGTCTGCAGCTGGCGGCGCCTAATGGCTGATCGCATTCGCTGCCCTTCCCTTGGACCCTTTCCCTCCATAGGCTGTGGTGTCCATCGGCATCTCACCACTCCTTCCCTTTCCTTTTACTTGGTCGATAATAGTGCCAACGGAGCCCCCAGACTTGCCCTGTTTCACCTCTCTGTGTTGAGTCCACACACGGGAAGGCAATTGCCGTCACCGTTGGCCAGGTGCGTCCAAGGGGCCATCCCAAGCCGGCGGTGAGGTACCTCTCCCCAACGGCGGCGTTTGGGCCCCGGGTTGTCCACTTACAGGGTCTTTTCCCCGACCAACCTCCTGCCTCCAAGTTCCAGTGCTCAGTCCTCCCTTTGGTGAGCACGTCACGTAGCCCCTTGCGTCCCCTTTCCCACGCGTGGCACGCACGGGTATGGGTTGTGGCGGGTGGTGTCGGTTGTTGGGTAGGGGTGGGTGGTTCCTCCTCGGTGCGGTGATTGTGGGGCCTCATGTCATGGTGGGTGTTGGGTGGCGTGGTGGGTGCCGTAGGTTGAAGGGCGGGGATGGGCTGGTGCCCCCCGGGGTGGCGGGTGTTGCGAGGTGTACATTGTGGCGGGTGTTGTGGGGTGGGCTAGTTGCTATAGTTGGCCGCCCACTTCTTGGCGTGACTCCCCGGACCAGCTCCACATAGGGGTGAGTTGTTGCTGGGTTGAGGTTAGTGCCCCGTGTTGGGTGGAGTTGTGATGGACCCCTTGTTCGCATCCTTATTCCGGCTTGGTCCGGGCGCTTGTCGATGTGGGGCGTCCCTTTTCTGGTTGAGTCGCTACGCGAGGGAAGATGTCTCTCCCCTGCTCGCTTCTCGGTGCCAGCAAACTGGGATTTACTGCCGTGGTCGCTCACTTGAGAGCGTAGCCCCCGGTGGGCTTGCGTTGCCGCATCGGACATCTCGCTGAGGCCCCTTTGGACCCCCAAGAAGAACTCGGTGCATGTGTAGACTTCATTGGGTTTTTGTGGTTGGTGTCGGTCACCAACTTGGCTGAAAAAGAGTACCGGGATTGCCTTCCCCCTGCCCGTTGTTTGGCCTTGCCCCCTACTCTGCCGGCGAGAAAGCTCGCTGCGCGTTGTGGTAGCAGGGTGCATCCTATGTTGACAGCAGCGCCGTTTCCATTGGGTGGGGGGTTCTAGAGGCCTGTTCACAGCCGTACCTCGGACCCCATCGTTGTACCTTGGTGCTTTATTATGAGGAGCTGCGGCTCCCCGGTGTGAATCTCGGTGGCCGGAGGATCGTCTCCTCCCCGGCTTTCGCCTTTTGATGGAATGAGACCCTCTTTTCCATCCGGCTTCATGGTTTCCTTTCCTTCTTCATTCTCACGGTGTGTGGTTGCCTTTCCCTTGGGCTCCATGGTTGCTCGGTGCCCGGGCTCAATCCCTCTTGCTTCAAGGCCTAGGCCATGCCTTGGTGCGTTCCGGGTCGCGCCTTTGTGCTCAGCACTGCGCTTGACTTGTTGCACCCCGTCACCTTGATGCCGTCGGGACTTTGCAACCATGCGCATTCATGAACATTTGTCACCCGTGGGTGCGGCTACCGCGCTTCACCTTTTGCTTCCAGGGTCTACTCCTTGTATAACCGGATGCCCACGTGCTCAGCAATCACATTTGACTTGTGCAAACTTTGCATCAACCTCATCGGATCCTCCACCGTGAAGTTGGTTCCTTCACCTACGAACGAACACCTCCGGCCCCCAGCGTCTCACCTTTGGCACCCATACGCTTCAGGCTTGCACTCTTACTTTGTAGACTTGATCCGGCCCCAATAAATACATTTTGGTTCTTGCCTTTGGGTAGTCCGAGGACCACCCTCTCATCCTTTTGTCTACGACGATCCGGTCCGCTTGGATGCTGCAGAGGCTGTGCGTGTGCCACTTGAACCCCTCATGGAGCGTGAGGCGCCGGTTTTTTTGTGTTCTTGCTCCCGGTGGCGGTGCCCCCTTTGGTGTTCCCTCACTCCAGTAGCCCCCATTTCCGCTTACATGTTGGGCACGGCCGGGCCGTCTTCTCCACAAGAATGACAAAAAACCCTCTCCAGCGTGCTCCGACATCCGTGTTTCTGGGTCTCACAGGGAGGAGGAGGGGGGGGGGGGGGTTGGCATGATGCCTGGTTGTATCGTTGTCTACAGCTGGCCGCACCTATGGACCTCTCACCACTTGCCCTCTCCTCCAACCCTCTGCTTCCGCAAGCGGCAGCGGCCATCACCCTGTCACCACCTTGTGCCCTCCCTCTTTCTACCTAGTCTATCCTTCCCTCCCTGCTCACCCTCCCTTTCCCTTGGTAAGTTTTGCCAACAGAGCGTTGGTCCCTCTTTCACTGCTCTAGATCAGGGCCACCGGAGGGAAATTGCCCTCACCATTGGCCAGGTGCGCCCAAGTGGACACCCCATACCGGCGCTGAGGGATCCCTCTCTGACGGCGGCTTTTGGGCCTTCGGATGTCCACTTGCAGGGTGTGTTCCCCAACGGAGGTATAGAGAAACCTTCCACATGTCTATTCCCGCGCCCAGTCCTCCTCATGGTGAGCGCATCATGTGCCCCCCCCCACCATGTACTTGTGTCCGTGGTGTGTGTATTGTGTGTCCCTTCCTGCGTGTGCCATGGGTGCCACCCGGGGTAGTTGGTGGGATGTGGTGTAGAGAGATGGGTGGGGATGTGTTGGATGGGTGGTGAGATAGAATGCACGAAGTCAGCCCCCCTTACCTCCTCAGTGGTTGCAGCAACCGTCTTGGTAGTTGCAACAGCCGTCTTGCAGCGGTCCTGCTGTAGTTGCATGCGGCAGCATTTTAGCTACCAGCTACTGCTAGTGCGTAGCAAGTGTAGCAGCTGCTCTGTTGCTGCTGCATGGGTATTGGTGCGAAAGAAAGGTATAGGGGGTATCAAGGGGGCATTTACAGGGGTTAAGGGGGCACAACAAATGCGACTGCGGCAGCAGCAATAGAATGGCTACCAATGGCAACAGGGCGGGGGTTGGCAGCACTGAGTTGCCGCCCACAAGCAGCAGCACAATAGCGGCTACTACGACTGCGGCGTGAAAGCGGGCGTGAAAGCGGCAGCTAACATGCTGGTGCATGATAGCGGCAGCAGGAAATTGCCGCAGTCATTGCAGCCATAGCAGCTGTTGCAGCCAGGAGGAGCTGCTGATGCAGCCACCCCATAGCCCTTGCATTGGGAACGGGGCAAGGGTCGGCTGCAGCCCTCCCTGCCTCCCTGCTTCTCTCCCTCCCTCCATGTCCGTGGAAGTGCAGGGACAGGGGCAGGGGTTGAGGCACGGGTAGTGGGCTGAAGAGAGGTTGCGCAAGGGACAAGGGCATGGGCAAGGGCATGTGTGGGCAAGGGTTGTGATAGGAGTGGTGCCACGGGCCACAGCAAGAGAGGCCACAAGACCGGCTGGCCCAGCGCCGAGAGTGGGCTCTCGGATAGGGCCTCGGGGTGCAGCCGAGCCGCTCCACGTGACGAGCGGAACGTGGCCTTGGCACCGCCCTAGCGCCGAGTGCGTAGGGAATGGTCCGTCGAGGGTCCTGGGTGTGCATCTCATATGGCATGGCCAGTGAATATGCAGAGTCGCCAAGGAAGCCATCGTGCCCCTCCCAAGGTGTCATGTGAGCCTTAAGATCAGCCCCCAAATCCAATATAATTCCCCTATACCTTTCCCCCATATGCGCACTTGCGCCAAGCCACAAGCAGCCGTCTAGACCGCGGTTCACATGCTCATGAGCAGGCCAGGCCCCAGCCACTCAAGGCGAAGTGACTGCTATAGTCGCCGAAGCCCACCTCGGGCGGTACCCTGTGGGGCCAAACACCTTGCCGCGGGATGTAAATGCCGGGAGGTGCGGGGAGGTATTAGGGGGACGGCGGGCGGGGGGTTGGGGGGGTTATACTGCCTACGCTTGACCGCCGCCGCATCTGGTACATGAGGGGCATGCTGCCCACGTCACAACCGGCCATATGGCAGTTAGAATCCACCGTGAGGATCCCCCCGAGCACGGTCCACTACGCCGCAAGCGACTGCGCGTGCACAAATCTGGGCCTCGAAGGGGGCCTGTTATCATGGTACCCCGGGGTCAATCCGGTCAAGCTAGCGCTTGCCAATGCCCTCGCCGCCCGGACCTATACATCCCTTGCCAATGCCCTTGCTGCCCGGACCTATACGTCCCGGCCTAGCACAGCGCAGGCGGGGACGGCCTGCTTTCCTGCCTGCAAACAACGGCCCATGCGCTCACAACGTCGGGCCTTCAAATGGCTCAGGTGGAAAGTTACTCCTTCTGCGAGGAGCTCACCGGCTTGGCCAAACTGGTCACTCGAGGCTGTTTGGGAACCGCGATCGCCGCAGCTGTCGACAGTGTGTACACTAGCCAAGCGGCGCCGCGATCAACATTCCTGCAATCACCCCCAAGTGATGTTAGGGCCCTACGTGCATGGGCCCACGCGTCGGGCCACGACATTGTCTCGGCCGGAGGCATGCGGTTCGCGGTGTGGGTCCGCACGGCTCCCACCCTGCACACCTCACTGGTGTGCAAGCTTCAACGCGCATACTGCTCCGCGCCATGCTACCGATGGGGAGACCACATGGTTTACAACTGTGTGGCCATTGTGGCAGGCACGCTCATGGGGATCCGGGCGGTGTTGCGCGACCTGCTGCATGAGGGCCACAACGTGCTCTAGACGGACACCATGGGCGCCCGAGTGTATGAGTGCCATGGTACGGAGATGTGATGCACGCAGTACACGACACGGACGTCCCTATCCACGCCGAGGTAGTGGAATGGAAAGTGGTGAATACATGGTCGGGAGTGTTGTGGGCCTGGGCAACCAACACCCTTCCCATCGGGCACAGAGCTAGGCTAACGGCCGCCGACCTAGCCGCCGCGGGAGAGTGGGTCTCCCTCAAGGTTGAATCAAATACTGGTTGTGCCACTGGTCAAATAAAAAAAATGTGTTCATTCGTGTATTTTCCGAAAACGCCGGATTTTGGGCAGCCACCATGGTTTATCGATGTTTATTCATGTTTATTTGTGTTTTCTGATATTCTTGCATTGCTGAGGGAAGGTTTTGGGGTGTCTTGTTGTGCAGCTTCTTCGATTTTCATGAATTTGGGTGTTGTCAATTGCGGACCATGCAAGGCAAAATGGTCATACACGTACTCCTCCACCACGTAAACATTGCCTGCCAACTAGGGGGTCCCATAAGGACGCTCACCTTGTTTTTTATATTAAGAGAGCCACCTCCAACCGCCGTTGGCCACCCTCGAACCGCCGTCGGCTTTTGGGCAATTACAGATGGTGTTAGATCCCTTTGCTGTGCGATTTGGGTTTCTCCTTTGATCATGGGTCCTTTTTTAGTCAGTTTTTCCTGTCTTGATCCTCGGGATGCGCCGCTCTCCGCCGCTTACATTCCTCGGCAGGGACGGACGAAGTTACACCACAGCCAAGTCTCCCAGGCCACCAACAGCACCGCCACACGCGACGGCTGGGCATTCATTGTGGAGGGGCCGTAGTCCATCACAGCCGCGGTGGCTGCCCTATCACCATCACCATCACAGTCGCAACCGGGAACTACCCGCTCCCTTATTTCATTTTTCCTGGCTGCCGTGTGATGTGCTTGTTGTGCCGCAAACATTTGTGGCACCAAGTACACCTACACTAGGTGCCACCAAGTGGTTGATGAGGCCTGCATGCAAATTGTGGGACCATCCGTTCACTTTTTCTTATGCACTTGCCGTGCATGTGGAAACGAGGGGTCCTCCCACACGTTGTCATTCCCGCCTGCATGCGGGATGTACCACGAATGGCATTTGTACTCGCTGCGCAGTGAGGGTGCCACCATCTGACATTGTGCCCAAGCCACACAACTTTAAAGCGGAGTGGCTTCGTACTCGTCCGCGGCGGTGGTACGATGCCGTGTGTGTGCTCATGTGGTGTGCTGCTTCTCATGCTCGTCCGCAACTTGGGCACTCAGTTTCGTTCGTCCAGTGAACATCCAATTTTTAGTTGTGGTCCATTAAACACCATCAAAGGTCCGGCACACACTGTGTGTCCGTCGCCTTACGGCAATCAGGTGGGTGTGTCACATCAGTCATTCAAACGTTGCCACCCCCCATGTGCTGGACGGCATTTTGGCATTGTTCCGTGTTGTGTACAAAATCATGCAACGCTCTAGACACATCTGGAAGGGGATGCCGAGCTAGTGGCACTCAACAAAGGCACCATTACCCCGAGTTATCACTTCCGCCCCTCCGGTGTAGGCGCTTCATTGCGGAGCCATTCCGTGCCGCACAGGGAGAGAATGTAAAGAACTGTCAATTTTTTGCCCTTGCGTCCGACTCCTGCACCGACCGCTCCTCGAAGAAGGAAGAGCTTTTTTATGTTCATACAATTGTGGATGCAACAATGGCTGCCAGTTTTTTCTCAATCCAATCCCTCCCCTCCAGTACAACCCAGGGTATTGTCACCGCATTGAAGCGCAATATGGCCCATGCCGGGGTGGAGTTGGATGTTTGGATCCCGACGCCCTTTTTCTATTGTGGGGATGGGGCAAGTGTGGTCCAAGGGGGAGCACGGTGGTATTATTGCCATCCTTGGTGACCTCCAACAACAAGTTGCTGGGTATGACGTGGTTGTGCCATACCACGCGCCCTGCCACTGGTGTGACTTGGCCTTTAAGAGTGCGCTTACGTCTGAGCATGAGTGGGTGTGTTGCAAGAGTCATCTAGAGAAGATATTCTTGACCAATCAAATTTCGACGGGGAATCAGAGTCAGAATTTCAACCAGCTGACCGTGAAATGCCAGACAGTGCCACAGGCTCAGCCACAGACACCCCTGCACTCGCATGCACACATGCCACTGTGAAGGCCCAAGGAAAACACAAACTTCGGGGACGGAGGTGCACCGATCCCAAATTTGGGACAGTGGCCAAGTTGTTACGGAAGGTGTTGCCTCATGGCCTGCCCGAACCTTGTCAAAATACACCAAGGGGTGAGTGAACTCAGGTTTTGACACTCCAGGTACTAAAATGTTGCACGGTCAAAGGCTTGCAATTTGCGGGTGTGACGCACGGTCATGCGTTATAATTGGTGCATTCATGGGGCTTAGGTTCCTCTTCCGGCAACAACAGCAGCAATAACAGTCACATTGTGATTAGCAGCGATGATGATGCATCCGCCGAAGAGGGCGGTACACAAAAGCAATAACATTGCTATGGAGATGGGGGGGCGGTTCAACAGCACGTTAATGACTCTAGCCCTATGCAGCCTACAATTTTTTCGTGTCAACCAGTCAGTGAATCAGGATTGCCAGTTTGCTTCCTGTGAGTGAAACAATGTTATTTGGTGGCCAACACGTTATTGACTCTAGCCCTCTGTGAGCTTGCAATTTTTTACAGCTCCCCGGGGCAGCTCTCTTTCCACCAACCGCATGAGCGCCACATAGAATGATCTACTACAGGACTCATTGTTGCGGCTTCAGGCTGACATTGGCGTCGACAACCAAGGCGCCTTCGTCAGCATGTGTTGACGCCACATCTACAAGCGCCACATTTGAGACAGTCCACAATTGAGGCACGATGTGCAGCCCATTCACTTTCCGCCGCACCTGTTCTATTTGATGAATTTGCTGGCGACGATTTTGTGGCAACCCCAAAAAGAACCTGTCTTGCTGCTCTACCTTTACTTTCACCATATGGCAATGTGATTTAACGCACAGACAATCTGCACTGCTCTGAGTCCTTTGCACACCGTGTGCCCCTACCCTTGTTGCTCCGTGTCAACGTCCTTGTGCGCCACACACAACCTCCGAAAGATCCCACCCGACTTTGGAAACGAGGAGTTGGTGAAACCCACGGAACCACCTCCCTGTGAGCCTCAAGCATGCTATGAAAAATGCGGGCACACCATCTAGAAGATGCGGATGATAACTAAAATGGGGCAGAATCATCAGCAGGTTTGTTTGTGTTTGTGTGCATGGAAGGTAGTAGTGTGCAGCCAGCCAACCAATTTCTGTGACTGAGTAATTGGTTGCATCTCTCGGTCTGGGTCCGGGTCTCTGGGACTACAGTGCCCGTTGGCGTGCAACCCGTTGTTGCGCCGCCTTTGTCTCTGGGTTTGCGGGTTTATTCCCTTTGCTTTCTAGGCCCCCAGGCAGCGCAATCCGTGGCGGCAGTGAACAATGACTTGGTGGACCGAAGTGCGGCACAATCAGTGGCAGATTCATTCCTGTTTGTATGCAGGGAAGGCAGTAGTGTGCGGCTAGCCAAGTAATTTGTGTGCTTTAATAATTCGTTGCATTTGCTTTGTGTGTCGGTCTGCATAACCCGGTAACATGTAGGTGTGTGTGCTTTGTCTGTGGGTCTACGGCACCTAGTAGCATGCAGATGGATTTGCTTTGCCTGTGGGTTTGCAAGTTCATTCCGTTAGCTTTACAGACCCCCGGGCAGTGCAAGCCGCGACAGTAGTTAAGGATGCCTTGCACAACAACGATGCGGCACCGTCTGCTGCAGCCCTGAGGAACGTCATCAATGTGGACAATGACGAACAGGAGGAGGAGGAGGAGGAGGAGGAGGAGGAGGGTGGTGAAGTGGAGGAGGAGGAGGAGGAGGAGGGTGAGGGGGACTCCTCCCACCACACTTCCGATGGGCCCTGCTACACCAGGGCAGCCGTTACTGGCCAACGGGCCCAGCGCGGCCAGTAGCGAATACAGCAACTTTGTTGTGGTGCGCCATGGGGGAGGGTGTCGTCGCGCTAGCCGGTCCGCACCCGGATCTGGTCGGCCATGTGACGCCCGCAGTCATGCTCACGCCCCACAATGAGGGTGCCAGACATCGTGTCCCGCGTGGGGGACCCGCCCTCACCATGAGGCACGGCATTGGAGATTGTCCTGGTGCCGGAGGCAACAGATCGTCTACTACTCGTAAGCCACACCCTTGCAGCACTCTTCCCCGCCGAAGCACCGGCGGGGTGCGAGCTGTAGCCCGTGGAACCAACGGGCATGCCAGATCAGGACCTGGACCTAGATCGGGACTTGAATATTGGGGCGGAAGAGGATAGCGAGTACCTCCTCGGCTAACCATCACCACTTCGTCACTCAACAGCCTGGGAGGCAGCCCCTCCCTGGCATTTGTACTCGGCCGCACCCCGCGTTGGGCACCATCACCCGCCACGGGCGGGGATCGGCGGTGCCGCACACGGAGACCCTGGCACGACTTGGCCACCACAATTGAGGTGCCTGTGTTCACGGGCCATTACCTTGCCCCTGGGAACTAGACATGCCGCTAACCCCGGCACGCACTATGGCGCCAACCCACGGAACACCACGCCACACGAGACACACCAACAAGAGCTTGGGCGGCGTTGCGCATGTGCAGGGGCAGGGATGGGCAAGGAAGCGTCCAGTGTACGTCGAGCGGCGGGCCCCATAGATCAAGCGTGGGGCGGCAACCGGTGGGTGGGGGATAGTGGGGGCCCATGATGGGCTTTCCGAAGCCATTTTGGGCGAGCGCCCGTTTGGAGCTAGGTGGCCGTCCAACCTCCGGCTCTGAAGAGGTACAGCCAACCCGGGGGATGTTCGGGCAAGGCACGGCGCAGCCGTGGACCCAGGCATGCCTATGCAGGTCAAGGACCACTGGGCCAGGGGAGGGTCGGGGCTAGTCTATCAAGGGCTGAGGGTGTGGCCGCGGTGAGCACAGGGGGCGCCCCGCCGCCGCTGGAGAACGGTAACACCTAGGGGGGACAGTGGGTAGCGGCCCGTGGAGGACCGGGGATGAGTATATCACATGACATGACCGGCACATCTGCCAAGTCGTCGAGGAAGCGATCGCGCTCCTCCCTAGGCGTCTTGTGAGCCTCAAAATCAGCACCCAAATACAAATATCAAATCGAAAACCCCCTACTACCTCCCGCCTATGTGACATTCTGTCTGGTTGCTGTTTCTTTTCGGGGCCTAGATAGTCACCCGTTCTTCCCTTCACATGCTGTGTCAGGCCACTGCGTTCTGTCGGCCGTTGTGACCGGTGCTCCTGCTGGTGTCGTTTCCACGTTTGCGGAGCGGAGTGGTTGGTGTGTTGGGGCTGTGCTGGATGTGGCGGGATGTGCCGTTTGTGCGTCAGCGGCGCCCAGTAGTTGGCGCACTGGTGTTGTGCTGTTTATTGTGGGGTTCGTTTGACTGTTTTCCTGTCCACACACCTCCGTCCTCAGTCCGTCCACAACCTGCCTCTCTGTTTCAGTGTGTGTGAACCCCAGGTGCCCTGCTCCGCATGATGTCCCAGGTGATTTACGCTGCACTGGGACCGCACCGTCGTCCTTCGTTCTGCCCACCCTGGTGTCAGAGGTTCCTTCTCTTGCCTGACCCACCATTCCTTTCCACGAGGCGCCTCAGGGGCCCAGCGATGGCCCACTGGGTGCTGGATCCCCTGGGCGCAGACGAACAACGGCGCTGTGCAGCAGGGCCCAGGGTTGGCTCCCTGGGTGCCTGATCCCCCGCGCACACTGGTGGCTCCACGGAACACATCAGGGGCCCCAGTGGTGGCTCACTGGGTGCAGGTTTCCCTGAGCGTGGACGGACACAGACTTTGCGCTGCAGGGGCCCCGGGGTTGGCCCTCTGGGTGCCCCATCCCCTGCGCGCACTCACCATTTTACGTAACTCCTCAGGGGCCCTGGTGGCCCACTGGCAGTCCGATCTCCCAGCCGAACCCCTTGTGGGGTCAATAGGTCTCCCCCCTCACGGCGGCGCTTCGCGCCTTACAGATGTTCATGTTTACAGATGTTCATGGGTGCACTGGTAAATGACTTGAGCAACCCGTTTTTAGGAAGGGGGCCTTCAGCCTTAGGCCACCTTCCGCAGCATGCAAATAGTGTCTATAATTAGAGACCACGTCTAATTGCAGCAGACAACAAGCCGCCTGGGTGTGGTGCATGGGTAAACGTACCTACACCCATGCCCACCCCCCCCATATCCTCCCACTACCCCCCACCCCCTCCCTCCGACGCCTACCCCCCTTACCTCCCCCCCCATTCAGCACCCTTCCACAAGGTGCCCGGAGATCTTTTAGCCCTCGAAGCTTCGGCCTCTCAAGCAATGCCGTGCTTGGCTGGGTTCCGAGTTCGGGGGAACAAACCTCGGGGAAGACTGAACCACAACCTCCCCAAAGCGATGCTATTGAACTTGCTAGTTGCTTCCATTGAGCTAGGGTCACACCAAGTCCGCAGACTTGATGGTAGCCCTCCAGGTGGTGTGTCTTTATCACCCCGGGGGCCGTGGCACCGGGTGTGAATCCCTGTTATTGGAGTTTCTCCTCCTGCCCACGCTGGGCAATCCGATGAAGCGGAATACACGTCTCCATCAGCCATCTTTTTTTTGTTTTTGTTTTGCATGCCGAGAGGTCCCGCCTGTCAGCAAAATGGACAACGCAACCAGCTGCAGCACGCCATCCATCCACCACCTGCGCCTTTTCCCTTACCTTACTACCCCTTGTACTGCTGTACTGCCCAAATGTACGATAATTGCCCTATGAGGGCTGTAGGCAAGCCTCGTCGGGTCATCCACTGTAAAGTAAACCACCAGGCACACAAAATAGTAAAAGGCAAGCAACATAAACAACGGCACCAAACGACCCCAGGCAATATCTTTTGATATGGCTGGATGGACATATTGAAAATCACTGATGGATACCCTGAAATATGGGCTGAACCGTGCAGGAGGAATATGCCTTTTTTGTAGGACAAACAACGGGGGAAACCAACTGTTTGATTTTGGGACATTGGCCCGGAGACATGATTGTGCCAAGGTCTTGCATGTTGCATTAATGTGTCAACAAGAAAAGATGCAAAGTGATCCCATCCAATCTCCCGGATCCTCTTTCTCCTCGGTCGCGATGGAAGGTCTCTGTGTAATGCCAGTTGGCGTGGGAGAGGGGGTCCGTTGGGGCAGGTGGATCCTCCTGAAAGCCGAACAAAACGTTTCTTCTCCGTTTTGCATCCTGACTGATGGAAGGGGACATACCGCACAATGAAGCATATCGTGGATTGGGAGGCGTTGAGCTGGCTCCGGTCCCTGCTTCATTGAAGAAGACCACGTTTCGACCATCATCAGCAAAGAAGCAATAGCGGTGGTCCCCGCGAAGAGTAAAAGAGGTTGCAAATTGCAAACCCAGACCTTTGGAAGCAATGCGGCAATCCTTCTCATTTGTGAGATCACCAGAAGAACAGTACCGGTGATTGGCAGTCTTGGAATACACTGAGCATAGGAGAAAGGTGCGACAGAAAGCGGTGGCATCCCACACACCCACACCCCATCCCCCGTTGTTGATACATTTTTCACTTTGCTGCTCTTCATGCGGTCAATGGGCACATGAGCAAACGACGGTGCCAATCTAATTGCAACACCGAACGCATTGTGGATGTGCACCAGGAATTAAGAAGAATTTCCCGGGGCCTGACTCCTGAAATAAAGTAGAATCACCTCAGAATGCACATCTGTTTTGGAGGGTACTATTGGGACTCTGTCTCAAGAGCTTATGATTTGTTGTCCAGCCCACTGACGATTTGAAACATAACTAACAACTGCCTGTTGATGTTGGCAAACCCTGACTCCAAAAAATGCACTACACTCCTGCGTCTTGATGCAGGCCCCGGAAAATTCTTCTTCAAATTTTGGTCTCAGGAGTCAGGCCCCGGCAGTTTCTTCTTAAAACCTTGGTCTCAAGAGACAGGCCTCCAAATTCCTCTTGACAGCACCTGCCGTAGGAGAGGGAGGCGGCGGGCAAGAGGGGGGTTGGCAAGAAGCCTCAAAAGGTTGGTAATAACTGGGGGCGCCAATCCGCCTCTCACCACCATTTCTGCCCCAAGGTACTCCTCCAGGCCAACCTTTCCTATTCCCTCCACCTTCGGTTGTGCCAACGGAGCCCCCAACTCTGTTTCCAGGCATTTTGTCATAAAGTTCTTGCTGCGCTTGATCTATCCACCTCTGTTCGACGTGATTCGTTTCAAGTGGACACAGGTGGTCCACTGCCGGCACCTGGGCCCCAACAGTGGTACAGGCGTAGCCAATGGTCACTGCGCGTGCCGGGCTGAACTCTGGCGTCCTCTCAGCACATGACAGGGCCACGGGACACGCCGTGAGACGGGCCGAATCAGCTGTACCTGGGGCGACGCAGTCCCTTCCTGCGCCCCATCCACCTGCACCTACGGAATGCACGCTGGGGTCGGCAGTGCCTACTGGCCTCCCACCACATAAATTGCCCCAGTCACGCTTCCGGTACCTGATATCAATTGTGCCAAGATGACGGTAGGACGGGGGAGGGGGGGGGGGGGTTCAGAAAGAGGCGGGGGGTTGGCACGACGTCCTGAAAGCTGAACAACATCTTTGTCCTCCTCTTTGAATGCTGACTGATTGCAGGGCACATACCATCCCCACGACATAATGAAGCATATTGTGGATTGGGAGGCGTTGGACTGGCTTTGTGCTCTGCTGTGTTAAAGAACACCGCCTGACGATAGTTATCCGCAAATAGACAGTACTGGTGGTCGTTGACCCCTTCAAAAGAGTGTACAAATTGCAAACCCAGAGCTCCGGCAGCATTGCGGCAATCCGCCTCACTTGGCAGATCACCAGAAGGACAGTACTGGTGGTTGACAGTCTTGTAATAGCCTGAGCACAAACAGATGGAGAAAACCAATGTAAATGATGCTCACACCCTGACACTCTATCCCCTGCTACTGACACATTGTTCACTTACCTGCTTCATACGGACCATGCGCAGACCAGTAGGTCGCGTGGTTTGAGGACTGGACAAACGACGGAGTTGCGGATTCTTTTCACTCCATGACACATTCGCAGGTGTGGAGGCTTCCCAGCCGCCGTGAGGGGGCTTTCGGATGTTGGGGGGAGGGAGGGGCATTGCTTGATCTGCACGCTGCACATTGTGTGTGGGGGGGGACTGCGTGTGGCTCCCAAATCAAAGGGGATCAAAACTCCACACAGGACCGCTTGGGTTGGTACTCTACGGCGCTGGGGCCCAAATTCTGCGCGTCGACGGGGGGCGCAGGGCGCGTCACTCAACTTAGTTTTGGTCCACTCAGAACAATAACAGTAATGACAACCAAAAGACATTCCGCAAACGACATCCCGCCAACAGCCGCGCTGTGCCCAGCGCGTGACGGGGCCCAGTACTGCACCCTCAGCCCCCCTCCCCCCAGCCCCGTGCCCCACGACAGATCGATTCCGCAGGACCGCAACCAACGCACCGGCCCAACCGCTGACACGCTCCTCGGCATTCCGCACGTCGAGGGGGCGCAGAAAACTAACGCTTTGCCGTTCGATGTGATGCCGGGGGCACTTCACCAGTTTTGAGCCCTGACAAATGTGTTTGGCGCCGCGTGGTGAGCAATGCCGACCAAGTAAGACCCTCTGCAAGACCATGCCCCCCCAACACGGGACCTGCCCACTGGAGGGTACTGCCGGATCCCGTGGAATGCATTTGTGGTCACGTGCACTGTCATTACCTGGACTTGGACTTGCACTGCGACTTGCACTGGGACTTGCACTGGGGCTTCTTGCACTGCGACTTGCACTGGGACTTGCACTGGGACTGGCACGGGGACTTGGGCTTGGACTTGGGCCGGGGCTCGGGCTCGCGCTGGCTGTAGTGTGCAGGCAATGGAAATGCAGCAAAGCCTTGTTTGACTGAGCGTGTTACAGGTCTAACTCTAAGACATGCACCGCAATCTTCACCCTCTTCCTGTGGTGGCTTCAGACATGAACAATATTGGGTATGCAGAACCATCCGGGGAGAGTCGTTAATCTCCTCCTGTTTTATTGCCGTTTGTTGTCGGCGAAAATAAAAAACGTGTGGATGATTGAGAATAGAGTAGAGAATTCCTCAATGATGACAGTGGAGCAGCCTCGGCATTCTAAATGGGTGCATTGTCATGATCGGCCTGCAATACTAAATTTGAAACAAATGGCATGGCAACACAAAACGAAAATGGCCCACACTGGCCCCTCACTGTTTTCCATTTAGTGGCCAAAAACAACCAATCTCTGTTTTGTTTCCGAGGGCGTCGTCTAACACTCGAAGATGATGATGGTGGTGCACGGTGACTCGGACCACAAAACAGGCCAAGGAACGGTGCCATGATATCAGGACCACAATCCGAAAGCCTGTGTATTTCTAGTTTGACATGGTAATGGATTCACAAGACAAGGGTCCTGTTGAGATGTCAGGTCACAAAACTGATGGTCAGGCGGAGATCCCGTACTTAGATATGGCCTTGCTTGCGCACAACACATACCTGGACATGAAGCTGAAGGCAAACAATATATGACCAGAAACCCACAGGACTGTTAGGTGGCTCTAACATCTACCTTCACAGCTACTCAAACCCCCTCCCGGCCCCCAAAATAAGAGCTAATGGTTGTTTCCCCCTCCCAATGGAAACATTTGCATCTCCGATGGCATCCTGCGTGTACAGCACCACTGGGCCCCAATGAACGAGCCACACCACTCGTACACCCTACCTCTAGCACCAAAAAAGAGCACATGGGGCCACCAATACTGAACAATTACATGCTTCACACTTGAGATCACTCGGGGATGGTGACTTTAAGGAGCGTCCAGTTCCCTCTACTGGGTGCCATTGACTAAGGAATGGTGATCCGTGGAGACGGAGAACAACGATATCCGAAATCGAATGCTATGAAGTGCCCGCAATCAAATGTGGCGATAAATGGAGATTGGGGCCAATGACGACCCAAAATCGAGCGAAGGGATGAAGAAGTGATTGCCCAGGCCGTAATCTAATCTGAGGACAATAGCCCCCCCCTGGGTAGTCACGGAAATGGCCTCATCCAAGCACGGAATCTGCATTCGAGGATGCTATTTTCGACTATCTTCGCCCTCTCCACATTTAGAGAAATTGTCTATGCAAAAATCAGGGTACAGAAACTGGACCAGCTGCAGATCCTGCCCTTTCGCAGCACTTGCTCCAGTAGGGATTTCTAGTGATCAGAAAAATGCAAACGGAAGTAAAGATTGAATGTTTCATTTTCAAAGTTCCCAATTTTTACAAAGTAGTTAAAATTGTAGCAGCCTGGGTTGCAAATCCTGAACAACGTCAACACGAATCCTGACAACATCAGAAGCTTCTTCAAAAATTCCTGAAAATTACCTTTCAAAGGTTATAATGGTGATACCCCAGCAAAGGTTGGTCCTTCTCGTTCTAAACCTATCCCAATGGAGACGTTATTGCTGCGGGTTGGTGAGGACATTACAAATAAATCCAGTGGTAAGCTTATTGTTCGTTGCATGCCTACTTATTTGAAACTTCCCCAGCTCTTTTATTTCATGGAGATGATTTTGGTTGCATGGATATCCCGCTAAGTTGTGCAAAGTCAAAGTAAGTTATGGTTAGTTGGTGAATTAGATGGCATAAGTCTGAGTGATTCTGCAACTGACAAAACAAATAATATCCCTGTTATGCCTGTCGTGATCAATTACATGGAAACTTTGAAAATGAATGTACAACAGGGCAATCTGATGGTGGTTTTCGGAGCATTCCTCGTGGATGGTGTATTTTGAGCATCGTTGTTTTGGTTTATTATTTTCCATGGTCATGGTTGGTCTGGTGCTGAAATGATTGTCCGAGATGTCTTTGCGAGAATTGATTATCATTTAGAAGATCCAACTCAGCTTGAGGCTTTCTTTCAAGGTAGGATGTTACTACTGCAAAGCAAGTGATTTAATTTAGTCTTTCTGTTGGGTGTGGAAGGTAATTATTGTTATTTTTCAATTCTATGGAAAATGCAATTGATATGCTTCTCCTAATTGGTATATTGGGAAAGATTTTTTCCAATACACAACCCAAACACAGTTGACCATACGCACCCTCTTGCATGTAAAATTGACAACCAACCCATCATCCACAAGAGAGACGAGAAAGCCTGCAGACCTGCTACAGCTTCAGCAACCAGACTGAGCACCACAAACACCATGGACCGACGGATCATTTTGTGCCTCAGACAGTGTATCTGTGGGCGGGACATGGAGATGACGAGGAATTTGACCTCATGTGCCCCCACCACCACCTGAAAGCGAGGCATTCTCTTACGGAACAGTGCGCGGTATGGAACACTCCTGCCCAGCCTGTTTCTCACCCGGTGCACACACATGCAGACGGGTGGCGTAGCCGTGCCTGCATTGGCCCACCTATGTGCAGCAGGGGGCTTCAACCATCCAAGCGCAAGAACGAACCAGCTAATATCACACATTCTGGAGCAGGGCTGTCCATTACCCATTTGAAAAAGGAGGGCCCTGAACAAGAGGGTATGGACCTGCAAGGTCTGATCGGGAATCGCTTTGCAGATGTCTGGCCCTAAGGATGCCTTACCACCGTAAAACTAATGCAAAATTCGGAGGAGAGTCCAGATCAGGCCCAATTTGTGCTGTGGCTGACGCCCCCTGGAACCCACTCTGCCCTTTTCCATACATGGCTTTGTCTGAGCAACCCGTCTGACTTTTGCATCGAATGCAACATGATACGGATGCCCTTTGTGGTAGGAACGAGGGGCTGGGTCATGCATATAAAAATTGTTTCCGCTCAGAACAAACTTCCACAATGGAGTGCAGCCCATTTCTGCGCGACCCAGAGTACTACATTAGGAATGGTGACAACTCAACATTCATTTTAAAACAGAATGCATGTGTATCTTGCACAAGCATGGATTTGTCTCAGAAGAGAATCCATACTGCACGGTTGATTTCCCTGATCCGGCCGTGCTTGTGCAAGGGCCACAAAAAGTTACGTTCACCTCACAGCAAATCGCCCCAACCGCGCCTGCCACCACGGTCTGCATTGCTCCCAGTTCAGCGTGCCAGTTCCATGGTTCTGTGGATCGCTGTCCGAGACCTCAATGGCTGGGGTAAGGGACAAGGACCCTACCTCCCTCTCCACTGTACAATGTCAGCTGTCGCTTGTTGGGCATGTTGAAATTGCAAATATGCGGCTTGGCGCCCGCCCTATGTGCCACGCCGATCAGCTCGTGGGCCGTACCTCTACAGGGCTTGGGGCATATATGCAGGTCAACGATCACCAGGGGGACCTCACCTGCTTGCACTAGCCCCACTCAGCCACGCTGGCCCCTGTGATTGTTTGGTTCTTGGGCCTAATAGCCTGATTGGGTGCAGGGTATTGTGCTCAATTACATACCAGGGAGGGACATATTCAGGGGTTCAGTCATTGCTGGAAAGCGCTTTATCAGGTGCGGAGCAGCGAGAGCCGTTTTGTGCTGCACGTTTGACATTTACAGCTTTGTCATGTGTATATGTCCAGACTTGTCTTTATGTTTGACACTGGGTACAACCAGTTGGTGTGGTGGGGAGTGCAATGCTGGACTTCCACCTCCATTGCACAGTCCACAGCCTGAGTCAACGATGAGTCACTTATGAATACAAACTGACATGTTGATGCTGCTTTGACCACTCCTCTGTCTATACACCGAGTGACATGCTGGTGGAGTTTGCACTGTGTTGCCTTTGCACTGTGTGATACGCTGGTGGAGAGCGTTTTGGGGGCACCGCTGCTAAGAGGGGGAAAGGGTTTCGGAGGCCAATAGGCACTACGACTGAGAAAGCAATCCACGAAGTATGAGAAAGCAATCCACGAGACTAGCTGGGTAGGACGGATGTCGAACAGCGAGAATGGCACCCACACACTCCACCCTTGGAACCCATCTGCCAAACAAATTGCGGTTGGTATCCCGTGCAAGCAGAAGCAATTTCCCATTGGCAAAGCAAACAGAAATTAATCTTGACATCTAAAAAACGCAACGCTACAGGTCAACTTAGGGGCCAGGAACGAGCCACAGGGATTTGTATAAACGCCCGTCAACAAGGATTTTGGCGGGTTGACAGGCAAATCAATGAAAAAGGTTCCTTTTCGTTTTTTTTTGCGTGTCTTTTAATGTGTATGCTTTATTTTACACATAAGATTGGCAAAAATCTTTTGAGGGCATTTGATAGAAACGATGGGGTGGGGTTGGGGGCTGGGGGGGCTTGACGCCCTTTTGGGAGGCTCTGTGCTACATGCTGTTTGTAGGTTTCTATCTTTTTACTATTTCTTGTGGCAACTTTATTGGGAGCCTGGTTTACTGTTGCATTTTTTGTGGGCATTGCTGTTCGTTCTTTCTTGGGTGCTCTTGTTCATTTCTTGATGGTTTCATAGACAGCACTCTTGAGACGTCTGAATTGCATGGATGCTGCTAGTTGTTTTCTGCATACACCACTTTGATAGGCGGTGTTTTTTCTCCACTCGAATTCATTTTTGACCATGGTATGATGATGTCTTTTTGTGGAGACTTGTTTCGTTTTGGATGCTCTTTTGGAGGTTACTGTCTATTTTCTTTATTTTATTTTGTGCTCGTACCACTCCATCCTCCTGTGCTTCTTGTATGCTTTTGGCCCATTGTTGTTTATTTCCTGGAACATGAAATCCACACGTGGTGTGGTTGTCGAGGCCCCAATTCCATAGCACAAATGGCAACAACTACATCGCCCCCACAAACCCCCATGCCCTGTCCGTTAGCAGCCCGGGTCACTTGGGTGGGAAAGATGTTTGTGCCGTTGGTCTTCAAGTGAAGGAACAAGCACAAAGACCTTGGTTGTGAACAAAATTGAGAGCAAATGCGGGGCTATGTGCCTGTTTCTGGATGCAAATCCCATAGTTGGGGCGCCAAATGTTGGGATGCTTCAGCCATGAGGCCACACACAGTGCCCACAAAGTGGGGTGGTCCCCTACGCCCCCTAATGTGATCGCATTAGATGTGCAGCATCTGTTCAACACATGCAATGTGTGGGTCATGCGTGCGGTGGCTTCTGCATGTGCTACGGTGCTAGGGAAGGGAGAATTGATAGCTACCTCCACAATGGACCAAGACACGCATCTCCTTGCTACATAAGTTTGGGGATCCCATAGAGGCAGGCAAATATTGCCCCATCGCAGTCTCTTCATGCATGCACCAAGTGCTGTGTAAATTGTTCGTATATCGCATGATGGCACCCCTAACTATGTTGCTCTCCCCCGGCAAGTAGGAGGACGTAATGGCCACAGAACCATGACACAAGCAAAGTGTCTTTGGTCATTTGGTATATGTGGTAGGGCCATACATTGTGCTCTTGGACATTGCAAAGGCATATCCCAGCACACACATCCCGTGATGTGGAAAGTGATGCGGCAAGACAATGGGGGTACCACACAACATGGCTTCACTAGTCCAAGGTGCCTACGCAAAGGCCAAGCCACTTCCATGTCTATGGCAAAGCGTGTACCTACAAATTAGAGTCGAGGGATCAAGGAGCGGTGTCCGCTCTCAACACTCCCTGTTGGTGTGGTGTTCGAACTCTTCCACACCACATTGAGTGCGATGCATGCAACAACACACCACCAAAATGTGTTCGGTGTCCGCTCCTAGGTGTACAAGACGTCCTTGTCTGCTGGATACCGCAAGAACACCCCCATGCCATAGGGAAGGATGACCAAGCATTGTAGTGCCAAGGAGTGCTGTGTTGTACTCACCGAGTGCCATACAATTTGGTGCATGTAGAGGGGCTCGCCGAACCCCCCGTGGGCGGTCTAGTAGTACTCCGCAAACTTGTAGCCACCTCGCCTCGAGTCCGCGGTGGACGGTGTGTCTGCATGCAGCACCCAGAACGGCACGTTCATGTCTTTCCTATCCAAAATTGGTTGGGACTTTGCATTGTAGTCGGTGTGCGTGGGCAATGTGACGACGTCAAATCGACTCAGAAGTGGATCTTCCGAGGTGGAGCGCACACCGGGGGCTTCAGACAACAGGATCCTGTAGAGCACCAATCTTTCGAGAATGGTCTGCAGCACGTTGGCCATGTGCCCGCCGTCGAGATCCTCGACGCCACTTTGGTGCCTGTGTAGCGTTTTTCAATCGGGCAGCCGGAACTAGCGTTCGGCAACCCCTTGTCAGATGGCCTCACGGAACTAATTGTTGGCAACCACCTTGTGCAGGATCAAAATGTGCTCCATGCGGACTCTTTTGTAATTTCAGTAGGCAGATCATGCGCTCCCACGGTAAAGTAGGTTGTCTGCGGCACCGTTGAAGACAATCAAGTTTGATCACGGCGCGAATGACGCACCCCAACTCTTGGTTGGTGTCCCTCAGACGCTGTGCAAAGATTGGACCAAAAGCCCTAACTTTAGGTGGCAATCTGCTGAACATCGCGCGAAAAGCATGCAATACACCTTTATGTAGGTGCACCTTGCTTTGTGCATATAGGAGCTCAGCATCCCCCATAACAGTACCGTACCCACTGATGAGTGACAAGTCACATGGCGAACCCCCCACCCCCACCACCACACATGCACCCACCCTGTACCTGTGTACCCTCAAAGTCCCTAAATGACCCTAAATGGGCGAAAAAGGTCGCTTGAATGTCACATATATGGTGACATCCCAAGCAAATGGCACAACAAAGATTCAGGGTTATTAACAACCGATTGGTCATGCACTCTCTTTCTACTCTATGATCAAGATTTTTGGACATGGATCAGGATCAAGGGACATGGACCAAGACGTGGTTGGTGCCTCATGTAAGGATGTAAAGATGTTTCACACACCAAAACCATCACTGTCTTTGGGGAGGAGATGCCATCGGCTGATATTTCATACCCTAAATGCGATGCAAAACACTTCAAGCGGCCTGCCCTGCACGAGAGTCCGTTGAATAGGAAAAAGGAGTTACCAAGCGTGTGACCAGCCCTCTCACTGCCCTATGGAATGCGCTTCACAAAGCCGCTCAGGCACATGACTTGGGAAGACATGATCGCGGCCACCTGGCCCATGTGTGCCGGATGGGAGGGTCCACCCCTGGGTACTGCCATAGTGAGTCATGGGCAGCGTGAGCCCCCTCCTTTGGGCAGTAGTTTTGGGGGTTGCTCCGCCGTATGGAGTATCTCTTACTACAGGCAGTATTGCTCCCGCAGTCTACGGTACCATTGGTGCACCCAAGTGGCTGGCGAACATCCTCCAACAATTCACGAACATCCCCAGAACAGCCCAAAACATCCCCATCACATCCGCGAAAACGACCCCTGAATATCCCCAAACACCCCCAAAGCATCCCTGAAAATCCCCAGAATAGCTCTAAACATTCGGAGAACATCCCTGAATGTCCCGGAATCATCCCCAAACACCCGCAGAATAGCCGCGATCGGCCTTGGATCCCGAAACCTCCCCAGGACATCTCCGAACGCAGCCAGCACATCCCTGAACCCCCCCAAAACATCCCTGAGCACCCCCAAAACGGCACCAATGGTCCCTGGAAGCATCCCTGGACATCCTCCATGCAGTCTCAAACATCCTGAAAACATGCCCAAACATCCCTGAAATCCCCAAACGTCCCTGGAACATCCCTGAAACATCTCCAAACGTCTCAGAAACATGCCAGAACATCCCCAAAACATCCTATGAGCTGTGGAGTAACCACACCATCAACCACCACGCTGCATGGCCAGGCGAGGCTTCAAGATTTTTCGGAATTCGATCTTAATTGATTTTCAGGACTTTGGCCCAGGCATATCAACATGTATCCTTGTGGCCCCTTCAATCAGATCCGATTTGCAGGCTAAAACAACTATGTTTGACATTGTCTGATCAACAAAAAACTGCAGTGCCCTATCCGTGTCCGACGCTTCGGCCATTACCCTTGGCTTCTAAGTGATTTCTGGACATTCCAACCACAATGAGCGGAAAATGACATCCCGTCAAACTTGTCGTGAAACCTGAAACACGAAGGCACTCAGAGCGTCATCAGCATTGCAATGATGTGTTGACTTCAGTATGGAGGCCAAAGACAATGTATCACGATGGGTGAGTACTGTCAATGTGTCTCCTATAATACAAACCATGACACTGGAAAATGCTGCACATTCTAATGACAGCGCACTTTCTGTACAATGCCATTGGGGTTGCAGGATGAGGCAGAGATAAATGCTGCACGTCCTAGGGACTGCGCACCATCTGGGAGCAAGCTTATTGATTCCCACATTGTGGTGTGTCCTACGGAGAAATCTCCGCACAGGGACACTCGGAGTGTCATCAGCATTGCAATCGAGCGTTGGCTTCAAAATGAAGGCCTGCAATCCCACAGAGGACAGTGCTTCACCGTGGGTGAGGACTGTCAATGTGTCTCCTACAATGCAAACCATGACACCACAAAATGATGCATGTCCCCAGGACACTTTCTATAAATGGCATAGATAACAACAACTGGCCATCACCAACGGCAATGGGCACTTGACTGCTGGCAGTTGGTGGCTAACCGAGGAATTTGGCTGGTAACTGCCAGCAGTTGGTGGCTGAAAGCGCTTGAACCGGAACCACTGCCGGTTGCCCACTCACTGACTGCCGATGGTTGGCTGGTAACCACAACTGCAACACAGACTAGTAAGAGTCAAAACTTCGTTGTCACAAACGAGAACAGTGTGATGCGGAAGTGCGATCAGGAAGCCACTTGCAAACGCAGAGGATGGTGCGTCACTATGGGTAAATGTTGGCCAACGCGCAATCTACAGCAGAGGTGGATGCCCGAAGGCACTCAGAGCGTTATCAGCATTGCAATGATGTGTTGACTTCAGTATGGAGGCCAAAGACAATGCGTCACTGGGGGTGGGCAATGTCCATGTGTCTCCTATAATACAAACAATGACACCGGAAAATGCTGCACATTCTAATGACAGCGCACTGTCTGTACAAAGTGTCAATGCCATTGGGGTTGCAGAATGAGGCGGAGATAAATGCTGCACGTCCTAGGGACTGCGCACTATCTGGGAGCAAGCTTATTGATTCCCACATTGTGGTGTGTCCTACGGAGAAATCTCCGCACAGGGACACTCGGAGTGTCATCAGCATTGCAATCATGCGTTGGCTTCAAAATGAAGGCCTGCGATCCCACAGAGGACAGTGCTTCACCGTGGGTGATGACTGTCAATGTGTCTCCTACAATGCAAACCATGACACCACAAAATGATGCATGTCCCCAGGATACTTTCTGTAAATGGCATAGATAACAACAACTGGCCATCACCAACGGCAATGGGCACTTGACTGCTGGCGGTTGGTGGCTAACCGAGGAATTTGGCTGGTAACTGCCAGCAGTTGGTGGCTGACAGCGCTTGAACGGTAACATTGGACAGGGCGGTCTTTTATGACGCAGTCTCTTTTTCTGATATAGTTTCATTAAAGAGCACCTGTCACGTCAGCGGTGACCAGCCGACCGTCGTGACTGGCCAACCGCAGGACCTCAGCGGACCGGCTCATGCGGTATACGCTGCTTTGCAGCGGTACGAATACCTGATATCGCTATTTCCTCGAGACTCCAGGCGGAGTTGTGTCATGACTTCACCGTCGGAACACTGTAGGTGATGGCGATCCAGGTACATCAATTTGCCTCTGCCAGGATTGTTCCACGGAGTGGACACTCTTCGAGCTCCACTCCGGAAATTCAACCCAAGGCGGCGGCATTGGTACCTGTACCGTATGTACCACTTGTCTGGCCAAATTGGAATTCTCCTTCTTCTCGTTTGAACGCGCAATGCAGACAGGGCCTGACCATCAGGACACTCAGGCGCATGGCGCTTCAACGACCAGTTACGCCTCGCGCGCCTCCACCGCGTGTACCTGGTTCCAACGGGCCCAAGCCCTGGGATTTTGACACACCGGTACCGGTATGCGATGGTGGTGCGGGTCGGGCGATAAAGGTGAAGCTCTTTGAGAAGCTGACCGCTGGGACAATGCACGTTGTGCCGGTCGAGATATATAACAGCACGCTTTGACCGTCCCGCGTCCGTATTCCTTGGAGTGTAGCTTCGTTGTATAGGGTACTGTACAGTCGTAAGACCTGGGAGACCGTAGAGCATCCGCACACCTGCAATATCCCTGCCGGTCAATCTGCCGTTGTTGTTGTAGCGCAGAGCGCAGTAGTTCATTACTGATCCCCTATCCCAGGGTGCGATCTGGAAATCGGCAGGCACGTGTCCTACCTGATCATGGGCCAATGTGCGGCCGGGGCAAGTGTCGGGGGTGTCATCTCGACGGTGATTGTGTCCAAAGCCAAGCGCGTGCCCAAATTGGTGAACGGCAATAATGCGGATACTTCGCTTGCGACGTATAGAGCAACGCAGGCCGCACCACCATGTAAAATCGAAGTTCAGCTTCATTCCATTCCGGACGCCGTTGATCTTTCTGCCGAACCCACAGGAGGGTCCGGCCCCAGTATCGTCGATGCCGATTCGGATCCCTTGACTCCTTTCATTACAATCTCCCCAATATTGAAAATCCAGCCCCGACACCCTTTCCCAGGTTGTTTCAACAGCAGCCCGGACCCACTGGCGCTCCATGGTTCGTCCTGCTGCAGACTGCTCCCAACAAACTTCGATGGAGGGGGAAGGCCAGAGTCCCATAAAAGCCACCCTACCCACCCTGTGATACCTTGGGGACCGAAGTGGCATTGACCGATTAGCAGTTTCATCAAGTACGGCATCCTCCAGCAACTCCTGCTGTCCCAGCTCAGGTCTTTCTTCGTCTACTGCGTAGGACTGCACACCAGAAGGTCCTTGCTTGGTCAGAATCGGCATCACCGCCGATCCGGTCTCTTTCACACTCTCGGCTCTTGGCATGGGCTCTGGATCCAATGCCTGCTCCATGTGGATCTCTCGGTCGTGTGCATGAGCATAGATCAACGCACAGCAGACCAACAGTGGAACGTAAGATAGCCGCATGGTACCTGGGGATACAGACAAGATTGGAGATGGTGAAGGATGTGGTCAAGGGCTTACGATTCCTGTCCAATCCTTCCCAACAATGTCTCTCCCCAGTCATACAGGGGGGGGGGGGGGCTGGATACATTTGCCAGGAGGCAAGCGGGCAGGGGGATATTTGAGTTTGGGGAAAATTAGGCCAACCTTGGGGTGGATGCTAGGCCCATGTAGCATGAGCCATGGGCCCCCCAAAAGCCCCGAAATTGGTGTTGTTTGGTGACACATGAGAATTTCCCCAAAATTGGATCTTTGTTGGTACCCTTTTGTTGCCCTTGGGATGTGTTCGGTTGATCATTTAGTGATAATATGGCGACTTGAGCACCGATGGAGACCCACATAGTGGCTGCTAGGCCCATGTAGCCCAGGCCATCGGCCCCCCAAAGCCCCACAATTGCTGTTGTTTAGGCTGCCCGAAAATTTTTCAAAAAATGGAATTTCTTCTCTCTTCAGGTTGCCTTGCCAAAAGCAATAGAATTTGGTCCACATCAAGAAATGCATCATCATGCAAGAAGAGCACTGGCGATGCGGAATAAATCTTTCATCTGTAGTGCTCAGACTCACAGACATGTTTTGGGGGTGGAGGTTGTGGTTGAGACGGATGCGTGTGCATAACCATGAGACGCCTTGCTGTAGGATTATGTGCAAATTGAAGAAATGGGGGGGCGCTTCACAATGAGAAGTGGAATCATATCTAGGGATCTTGTTGTTGTGAAGGAAGATTGATCACTTGCTTTGCATAGGGAAACAAGCATTGTATTTCAATGCACATCCTCTTGCTGGTGGCTGCAGGAAGTTAGAAGGACTGCAACACAATGATGGACATTGGACGTGCACAGCCATGGTAAAAGAAGACCCTCTTCAGTGTTGCTGGGACACACAGACATCTTTCTTTCTTTCCTTCTTTCTTGGATGGGGCGGATGGGGGGGCACGATTCTGAACCGAAGAGTGGGCGTTCTAGAGACAGATGCACCTACGCTGTTGGCCCCCTCCCATGGGCGATCCCTGCTTCGTGGTCTGGGCTGTAAGCATTGCTGTGGTGTGGGGAGGCATTGCTGCCTCTTGCTGTGTTCGCCCCGGGCGTCTCTGCTTTGGTGCATCACAGCGTCACTGCACCACTCATCAGTCGGTACGGTACTGTCTGAGGGGTCCCTATCCTTTTTGCCCCAGTGTGAGCCGCATGAAGTGGGCATGTATGCAGTTGGGCTATCCATGGCATGCTTTGGCACCATTGCCTTTGAGCTAGGATGCTGAGCTCCTATATGCACAAAGCAAGGTGCACCTACATGAGAGTGTATTGCATGCTTTTCGCGCGATGTTCAGCAGATTGCCACCTAAAGTTAGGGCTTTTGGTCCAATCTTTGCACAGCGTGGTTGGTGCCTCATGTAAGGATGTAAAGATGTTTCACACACCAAAACCATCACTGTCTTTGGGGAGGAGATGCCATCGGCTGATATTGCATACCCTAAATGCGATGCAAAACACTTCAAGTGGCCTGCCCTGCATGAGAGTCCGTTGAATAGGAAAAAGGATTTACTGCGTGTGACCAGCCCTCTCACTGCCCTATGGAATGCGCTTCACAAAGCCGCTCGGGCACATGACTTGGGAAGACATGATCGCGGCCACCCGGCCCATGTGTGCCGGATGGGAGGGTCCACCCCTGGGCACTGCCATAGTGAGTCATGGGCAGCGTGAACCCCCTCCTTTGGGCAGTAGTTTTGGGGGTTGCTCCGCCGTATGGAGTATCTCTTACTACAGGCAGTATTGCTCCCGCAGTCTACGGTACCATTGGTGCACCCAAGTGGCTGGCGAACATCCTCCAACAATTCACGAACATCCCCAGAACAGCCCAAAACATCCCCATCACATCCGCGAAAACGACCCCTGAATATCCCCAAACACCCCCAAAGCATCCCTGAAAATCCCCAGAGTAGCTCTAAACATTCGGAGAACATCCCTGAATGTCCCGGAATCATCCCCAAACACCCGCAGAATAGCCGCGATCGGCCTTGGATCCCGAAACCTCCCCAGGACATCTCCGAACGCAGCCAGCACATCCCTGAACCCCCCCAAAACATCCCTGAGCACCCCCAAAACGGCACCAATGGTCCCTGGAAGCATCCCTGGACATCCTCCATGCAGTCTCAAAACATCCTGAAAACATGCCCAAACATCCCTAAAATCCCCAAACGTCCCTGGAACATCCCTGAAACATCTCCAAACGTCTCAGAAACATGCCAGAACACCCCCAAAACATCCCGAGCTGTGGAGCACCACACCATCAACCACCACGCTGCATCAGATGATGGCCATTTCAGGCGAGGCTTCAAGATTCTTCGGATTTCAATCTTAATTGATTTTCAGGACTTTGGCCCAGGCATATCAACATGTATCCTTGTGGCCCCTTCAATCAGATCCGATTTGCACGCCAAAACAACTATGTTTGACATCGTCTGATCAACAAAAAACTGCAGTGCCCTATCCGTGTCCGACGCTTCGGCCATTACCCTTGGCTTCTAAGTGATTTCTGGACATTCCAACCACAATGAGCGGAAAATGACATCCCGTCAAACTTGTCGCGACTGTTTACAGGCACCAGTGCTGGATTAGTGGCTAAAACTTTGGAAAGTTTCATGGTGAAACCTGAAACACGAAGGCACTCAGCGTGTCATCAGCATTGCAATGATGTGTTGACTTCAGTATGGAGGCCAAAGACAATGCGTCACTGGGGGTGGGCAATGTCCATGTGTCTCCTATAATACAAACAATGACACCGGAAAATGCTGCACATTCTAATGACAGCGCACTGTCTGTACAAAGTGTCAATGCCATTGGGGTTGCAGAATGAGGCGGAGATAAATGCTGCACGTCCTAGGGACTGCGCACTATCTGGGAGCAAGCTTATTGATTCCCACATTGTGGTGTGTCCTACGGAGAAATCTCCGCACAGGGACACTCGGAGTGTCATCAGCATTGCAATCATGCGTTGGCTTCAAAATGAAGGCCTGCGATTCCACAGAGGACAGTGTTTCACCGTGTCTCCTACAATACAAACCATGACACCACAAAATGATGCATGTCCCCAGGACACTTTCTGTAAATGGCATAGATAACAACAACTGGCCATCACCAACGGCAATGGGCACTTGACTGCTGGCGGTTGGTGGCTAACCGAGGAATTTGGCTGGTAACTGCCAGCAGTTGGTGGCTGAAAGCGCTTGAACCGGAACCACTGCCGGTTGCCCACTCACTGACTGCCGATGGTTGGCTGGTAACCACAACTGCAACACAGACTAGTAAGAGTCAAAACTTCGTTGTCACAAACGAGAACAGTGTGATGCGGGAGTGCGATCAAGAACCCACTTGCAAACGCAGAGGGTGGTGCGTCACTATGGGTAAATGTTGGCCAACGCGCAATCTACAGCAGAGGTGGATGCCCGAAGGCACTCAGAGCGTTATCAGCATTGCAATGATGTGTTGACTTCAGTATGGAGGCCAAAGACAATGCGTCGCTGGTGATGGGCAATGTCCATGTGTCTCCTATAATACAAACCATGACACCGGAAAATGCTGCACATTCTAATCACAGCGCACTTTCTGTACAAAGTGTCAATGCCATTGGGGTTGCAGGATGAGGCACATGTCTCGGGGACGTTGGGGATTATGCCAACACGGAGCGTCTTCGGGGGTCGGTGCCATTGTCGCCTCATTTGTGTGCACTGAGTGTCCCGGAGGTGGGGGTATGTGGGGTATATTCGGAAAGCCCTCGAAAAGGGCTATTCGGAACACCCAGGTTTGCATGCTGTACTGACGATATGCTTGAGATTTTTGTCCGGCACGAAACACATTTGGCCAAAAATGGCCCTGTTTCCCGTTCGA
Source organism: Eutreptiella sp. 'Long Island Sound 2002' (assembly GCA_964036045.1). Lineage (NCBI taxonomy): Eukaryota > Euglenozoa > Euglenophyceae > Eutreptiales > Eutreptiaceae > Eutreptiella > Eutreptiella sp. 'Long Island Sound 2002'. The sequence continues at coordinate 976,556 of OZ038401.1, forward strand.
AAACAAGGCTATCTTAGGCCAAATAGTTTTCGTGCAGGGACTGGCATTTTCACATATTGGTGAGATAGACCCTGGCCTCAGGATCATTTTCAAGCCCTTTTCATGCAGATTTCAAAAAGTATAGACATACCCCCCTCTAGGGAACGAAATTTTGGTGCACTGGACCAAAACTTGAGAAATGCCCGAAAAAGGTGCGATTTTGCTCCACACTGGCAAAATTAGCCGCATTGGTAAAGAATAGCCACTTTACCCCTAAAAATAGCCCATCCCTGCCCTTTGGCCCCCCCATACCATGGAATTTGGAAACAGTCCCTTTCCTTTTGCTGATTTTCATCATTCACAGCCACTTTTAGGGGTGAATCATGGCTCACGTCACCAATTTTGTCCCAAATTGGCCTATTTTTAATAATCTGCGTTGGATGATGTCATGCCCTATTTTTAGTCCTCTCAGCCCGTTACTAGGCCTCCAAACCCACCCCAACCCATCTAAAGACCTTCCAAAACATGTTTTTTTGACTTCCCTATTCTCAAAGAAAAATGTGTCCTTAATTCCGGATATTAAAGCACAATTTGCCAAACTTCCCCAAACGCTCCGTGTTGGCATATTCTGAATGTCCCCGAGGGACTGCGCACTATCTGGGAGCAAGCGTATTGATTCCCGCATTGTGGCGTGTCCTACGGAGAAATCTCCACACAGGGACACTCGGAGTGTCATCAGCATTGCAATCATGCGTTGGCTTCAAAATGAAGGCCTGCGATCCCACAGAGGACAGTGTTTCACCGTGTCTCCTACAATGCAAACCATGACACCACAAAATGATGCATGTCCCCAGGATACTTTCTGTAAATGGCATAGATAACAACAACTGGCCATCACCAACGGCAATGGGCACTTGACTGCTGGCGGTTGGTGGCTAACCGAGGAATTTGGCTGGTAACTGCCAGCAGTTGGTGGCTGACAGCGCTTGAACGGTAACATTGGACAGGGCGGTCTTTTATGACGCAGTCTCTTTTTCTGATATAGTTTCATTAAAGAGCACCTGTCACGTCAGCGGTGACCAGCCAACCGTCGTGACTGGCCAACCGCAGGACCTCAGCGGACCGGTTCATGCGGTATACGCTGCTTTGCAGCGGTACGAATACCTGATATCGCTATTTCCTCGAGACTCCAGGCGGAGTTGTGTCATGACTTCACCGTCGGAACACTGTAGGTGATGGCGATCCAGGTACATCAATTTGCCTCTGCCAGGATTGTTCCACGGAGTGGACACTCTTCGAGCTCCACTCCGGAAATTCAACCCAAGGCGGCGGCATTGGTACCTGTACCGTATGTACCACTTGTCTGGCCAAATTGGAATTCTCCTTCTTCTCGTTTGAACGCGCAATGCAGACAGGGCCTGACCATCAGGACACTCAGGCGCATGGCGCTTCAACGACCAGTTACGCCTCGCGCGCCTCCACCGCGTGTACCTGGTTCCAACGGGCCCAAGCCCTGGGATTTTGACACACCGGTACCGGTATGCGATGGTGGTGCGGGTCGGGCGATAAAGGTGAAGCTCTTTGAGAAGCTGACCGCTGGGACAATGCACGTTGTGCCGGTCGAGATATATAACAGCACGCTTTGACCGTCCCGCGTCCGTATTCCTTGGAGTGTAGCTTCGTTGTATAGGGTACTGTACAGTCGTAAGACCTGGGAGACCGTAGAGCATCCGCACACCTGCAATATCCCTGCCGGTCAATCTGCCGTTGTTGTTGTAGCGCAGAGCGCAGTAGTTCATTACTGATCCCCTATCCCAGGGTGCGATCTGGAAATCGGCAGGCACGTGTCCTACCTGATCATGGGCCAATGTGCGGCCGGGGCAAGTGTCGGGGGTGTCATCTCGACGTTGATTGTGTCCAAAGCCAAGCGCGTGCCCAAATTGGTGAACAGCAATAATGCGGATACTTCGCTGGCGACGTATAGAGCAACACAGGCCGCACCACCATGTAAAATCGAAGTTCAGCTTCATTCCATTCCGGACGCCGTTGATCTTTCTGCCGAACCCACAGGAGGGTCCGGCCCCAGTATCGTCGATGCCGATTCGGATCCCTTGACTCCTTTCATTACAATCTCCCCAATATTGAAAATCCAGCCCCGACACCCTTTCCCAGGTTGTTTCAACAGCAGCCCGGACCCACTGGCGCTCCATGCTTCGTCCTGCTGCAGACTGCTCCCAACAAACTTCGATGGAGGGGGAAGGCCAGAGTCCCATTAAAGCCACCCTACCCACCCTGTGATACCTTGGGGACCGAAGTGGCATTGACCGATTAGCAGTTTCATCAAGTACGGCATCCTCCAGCAACTCCTGCTGTCCCAGCTCAGGTCTTTCTTCGTCTACTGCGTGGGACTGCACACCAGAAGGTCCTTGCTTGGTCAGAATCGGCATCACCGCCGATCCGGTCTCTTTCACACTCTCGGCTCTTGGCATGGGCTCTGGATCCAACGCCTGCTCCATGTGGATCTCTCGGTCGTGTGCATGAGCATAGATCAACGCACAGCAGACCAACAGTGGAACGTAAGATAGCCGCATGGTACCTGGGGATACAGACAAGATTGGAGATGGTGAAGGATGTGGTCAAGGGCTTACGATTCCTGGCTGGATACATTTGCCAGGAGGCAAGCGTGCAGGGGGATATTTGAGTTGGGGAAAATTAGGCCAACCTTGGGGTCCCGAAAGCTTAGAATGGCATGCAGCAAGGGTTGAGGGCAGTTGTTGCTTCAATGGTTGCTTCAGCTCTCCCACTCCTCCCACTCCCACTCCCACACCATTCGACCAGCGGCTGTGTGTTAGCCATATGCTTTCCTACTGCTTGGAGCCTTCTGAGCGAAAACTTTTGACCCCCCCCCAACCCCCCCCCCACCCACCCCCCGACCCCCCCAAAAAAAAGTGTTATCCAGTTTTAGGGGATAGAGGCCTCAGAATCAAAAAATCCATTGGGGGATGGTCTTATTGAGCAAAATAATGATTTTACAAGGGGTTGGACATCCAATATCATGCCTTGGGGTATGCTACGCGAATGACCCCCAAAAAGGGGGGTATACGACGCCCGCGCCTGCGCTTGATCTAACAACCTCTCTTCGAGGTGATTTTTCAAAAAGTGGAATTTCTTCTCTCTTCGGGTTGCCTTGCCAAAAGCAATAGAATTTGGTCCACATCAAGAAATGCATCATCATGCAAGAAGAGCACTGGCGATGCGGAATAAATCTTTCATCTGTGGTGCTCAGACTCACAGACATGTTTTGGGGGTGGAGGTTGTGGTTGAGACGGATGCGTGTGCATAACCATGAGACGCCTTGCTGTAGGATTATGTGCAAATTGAAGAAATGGGGGGGGCGCTTCACAATGAGAAGTGGAATCATATCTAGGGATCTTGTTGTTGTGAAGGAAGATTGATCACTTGCTTTGCATAGGGAAACAAGCATTGTATTTCAATGCACATCCTCTTGCTGGTGGCTGCAGGAAGTTAGAAGGACTGCAACACAATGATGGACATTGGACGTGCACAGCCATGGTAAAAGAAGACCCTCTTCAGTGTTGCTGGGACACACAGACATCTTTCTTTCTTTCCTTCTTTCTTGGATGGGGCGGATGGGGGGGCACGATTCTGAACCGAAGAGTGGGCGTTCTAGAGACAGATGCACCTACGCTGTTGGCCCCCTCCCATGGGCGATCCCTGCTTCGTGGTCTGGGCTGTAAGCATTGCTGTGGTGTGGGGAGGCATTGCTGCCTCCTGCTGTGTTCGCCCCGGGCGTCTCTGCTTTGGTGCATCACAGCGTCACTGCACCTCCGGTTTCAACACCCATCCAGACTGTGGTCCTCATCTGGCGGCATTCAGGGCGGTCCACAACAAGCAGCCCGGCACTGTATTGCGCAGTGTGCGTAATTGTTTTGCGCAGGAAATAGGATGCTTGCGGTGTCAGGCACATGGTTTGCTGTGTCGCATTGTGGAGGCTGCCTGCCAGGGTTTGTGCGCAGCTGCAACCGCCTGTCAAGGTCTATGGAGTGGTGTTGGACTTGAGCCTCTTTCACCACCACGCTCCTGCCATTCTGTGCATACTGTCTATCTGCCACGAGTGGTTCACAGTGCATGCAGCTGGAAGCAAGTGGTGCGGCAGAGGCCCCTGCAGGCCTCAGGACATATTTGCGTGTTGGCACATCATTCAACATTCAACGTAATCTATGTCTTTTTTCAAAGCGTTTTTGTAGGATTGACAGGCGCTTGTCTTCATATGTAGATATGGATACCTGTACCTTGTTGTTAGCTTTTTTCTATCGTTGCAGTGCACACGGTGTGTTCTTGTGGGCGTACAACCTCACTGCCCCCCTGCCTCTCCCAGACCACTCCTTGTTTTGGCCCAAGTACCTCGGCATATTGTGCCCATTGGATGCCCAGTATGAAAAGTTGTCTGCAACGTTGATCTGGCACGTGTAGTTTTTCCAGTATGGATGTGAGACGAAGACGAGATAAGTAATCAGAAAGAATAAATGAGGGCCGCTGGGAGACGTCCGAGCTGGACTATCAACGCCGAGTGTACCGAATAACAGGAGGCCTACGTTTCTGGCTTGGGCGGGCCTGGCTCTTGTATGCAAACCCCTCCCCGTCCCAAACTTTTGGTGAATAGTTGGGGCTTGGGTTGCAGCGGGACAGGGCCCAGCTGTTCCCCCCTCACCGTGCTACGGCACTCGATTTGTGTCTGAATCTTTCAGTTGAAGCTGATGTGCTCAACTTGAAAGCCTCCTACGTGTAGGAGACCACAGGGTATTGCACTGATCAAACATTTGATTCTGAGGACTCATGCAGACTTTGTCACTTGCGAAACTTAGCACCAAACGAGACACACCCGAGACCGAGGGAGGGGCAGGTGCCCACCGCTCTGCCACTCCTGTGGAGTTTTTCCCCCCTTACGGACGGCAAACCCTGCACCTCTGGTGAATAGCGCTGGTGGTGTCCTTCACGGTGCGAGAATCTGCAATACATGTCACTGGGACATAGCACATGGGCCTAGCCACCACAGGGACGGGTACGTGTCGAAACTTGAGTGCCCAGGACCAATCAACTCAGCCCGCAGTGCAGGTTCAGCAGCCGGGCTGTGTTGTGAGAACAGATGGCGGACCAGTAGTGCGAGGCTCTTGAAGTTCAATGGCAGCCGCAGTTGCCACATTGGCGGAAAGGGTACAACGCAACAGGACTGCCAAATAAATTTTCTGAGCGCGCCGAAGCTCCACAGAGCTGTTGATAGATTACACAACAGGGTCCTTGATGCTGAGCACTGCCGTGGGGACCACAGGCAAAGGCGCAACAGGCCCCGTGTGTTGTCCGTGTCTCCCCCTTCATTTCACGGCGCTCTGAGGCACTTCCCCTGTCCCAGGCTTTCAGTCATCCTCGGGAAGAGGACAGCAGCAGGGACGGAGGAGGGCAGAGGGTGGGACTCGGGGGAGCACTGGGACAGGCGGGGCAGGGCCTTGCAGAACAGGACCAAGAGGGGCCTTGTGATTACCTGAGCATCGGTGGAATCCCGAATAACGGGATCTCTTTGCGGGGCAGCTTCCCCATGCGGATGCGGAAGCTCTCCTTCTCGCGCTCCCGCTGTTCCCGCTCGGCCTTCCGATTGTCGTTCAGGGCCTGTACTCTCTCGGCGGCGTGTAGTGGTTGCGGAGGGGGGCGTGGGGGCAGGTTTACGCCCGCAATGGGCCGTCTGGAGGGACTCCTCCCTTTTGGGCTGTGCCTGCAAAGGATGGCCATAACTGGGGTTTGGCGAATTGGGATGGAAGATTGGCTGGAGCAACAGATGTGCACGGACGGGGTGGCGGATGCAAAATGGACGCACACGGGCATGCATGTATGCATAGACGTATGCATGGATGGATGGAGGGACGGATGGATGCATGCATGCATACGGATGGACGCATACATGGATGCATGGAATCGTCCGTTCGTCTATGCGTTCTTACGTCCACGGGTCCATCCAGTACGGAACTATGGAGGGACGCGTGGAGATTATGGAGAGACACATGGAAGGGTTTTTCGGGTAACAGTGTCAAATTTTTTTTCGGGGGGAGAGGGTCAATTCTTCCACTGCGCAGGCACTGTGCTACTGTTGGAACATATTCCCCCCAAAAGGCCTCCAAACTGCCCGCCCGTGATGCATAAACCGTCATGCGGCCCTCACACACGCATTGTAACCAGAAACATAGCGCTGACCAGCCTGTCCTTACGGATGGCCCTGCACCTCAATCAGAAAGCTGGGTATCGCGGACGGTCGCTCAGCCTGCGTCAGCCTGCAGGCATCGCACAGACCCAAAGACCCAGCTCAGCGGGCTGCTTTGATCTGACGTCCTCTGCCGGCAGCACTCTGTGCTGGTTCACACCGTCAAATCCCACTGAAGCAAACCCGACCAGCGATACAACAGAGCGGGCGGGTGCAGGCACTGCCGCACAAGGGCCGCAATGTGCCTGGGCTGCCAGACGAAGAGGTGTATGCGCACTGCAGAACCAGACCCTATCATACATGGAACACCATACAGTCCACGTGCCCATGACGGATAGGCAGCAGGAGACATCACTCAGTCTGTCCCACCCATGGGCAGGGGCGTTCCTCCGATATCGGTGGCCGTCTCACAGTGCCTACCGCTCGTGTTGCTAGCATCGGACCAAGTGGGATTGCAAGATTCATTGTTCTCTCTCTGCCATTACCCTGCTCAGTTTGAGAGCCTGAACAGGGCGGGGGGACGTCTAGATGCCCGGTTCAGACACACGAACTCCTGTCCCCTGTGTTTCGCAGTACACTTTCACGGGGGCTCCAGTGGAATTTTGGGGCTTTTGGGGGGCCCATGGCTCATGCTACATGGGCCTAGCAGCCACTACCTGGGTCCCCATGGGTGCTCAAGTTACCCATATTGTCACCAAATGATCATCCAAACCCATCCCAAGGGCGACCGAGGGGTTTCGGCCCAGGTTGGTTGTTCGCACCGAGACATTGGGCTTAGATGGGGAAGAGGGCCGAGGGGCGAGTTGTGGTCTCTCGGTGTGTCACAAGCGACGAGGCACTTTGACGACATCTTTGATCAACGATGGAGAACCCAAAACAACAACGCACTTCCCAAACACTTGCCGCTAGAAATGCCAAGTACACAATGGGGGTGTTCCTAGCCGCGGCTAGCCGCGGCTGGGCGGGTTGGACCCCCCCTCCCCCCCCCCCCCCCCTCCCCCCCTCCCCCCCCGTGGCTGGCCACGGCTGGCCAAAAATGGCTGGGGGGGAAATTTGGCCAAAATCAAGGAAAACGAAGAAAAAACGGCCACACTTGGGGTCCCTAGGGGTGCAAGCCAACCCCTTTTGACTTGTGGCTATATGTGCTACTGCATTTGGGGCTACTAGGTTGTGTGGCCTCTTTTGAAGTGCGAAATGACCACCCTCCCTCCCATGCTCAATATCAAGTGCAGCTGAAGATACACAATGTGGCAAAGACATAATGCAAAGACAATCATCAATGTCTCATATCGCATTGTTGTGAAGAGGAGCCCCAAACAACGGGCTACCATGCGAAAGTGAAATAGAGAAATTGGGGTGAAAAATATATATCGTGACAAAAGAGGGTGCAAATATGGGACTATGGCTATGCCTCTACCACAGTGCCCTCCTCCTCTTCATCTCCATACACCGAGCCCTCGTCATCAGCAGTGACCTCTTGATACGTCTCAACATCAACAACATAGTACCCTCTCTCATCCATGGAATGGGGGATAATTTCCTTTTCAACCGAACAATAAGGAACAAGGATGTTACCTCCATCCCACTCAAGCACCGCAGACCCATCCTCTTTTTCCTCCCGCAACCGGAGACAGCGAATTGTGATGTTAAACCTTGTCTCCTTTGTTCGCTTTTGAAAAATAGAAATGGCCATACGGAGCCGGTTGTCCTCCGGGTCGCGGTACGTGAGCATTTGATCAAAAATGAAATTGGTTGCAACGTGCCTCAAAGCCGACGGGGCACTCCGATATAGCGTTTTTGGCGGCGGAGCGCACCGCATCATTAATAGAAGACATTTAAATTGTCTACGCAGCGGTGTAAGGCACGTAAGGAATGTTGAAGCAAAGGGACATGTTGCGGATGGCACACAACACGGTAATAGCTTGACGCAACGCCCGCAAATTTGTGCTGCGGAACCGGGACCGAATTATTGCCCAAGTGTGCAAATGTCCAAATTGGTGCTCTACGCGAGCCCTATAGAACTGGTGAATACGGTTAAATTCCTTTTGCCAAAACGTGATGTCACCACCTTGTGGCTTTTTCACCGGGGGAAGGCAATTTGGCACGGACAAATACGCCAAGTCGGCGAGTAACGTGTCCGAAGCACGCAGCAACGGGCGATATTTTCGCGCCAACGTGGTGTCGGACATTTGCCCCGGATGGGGTCCGGACACATACGCAAACAAGCCCATGTGAGTGGTAATTCCCTGGAATTTCACCACTGCATTCTTGTACTTGGGCTGATATCGGCCACGGCCGGAAAAAACACGAATTGGGAATGTGTCCCAACTACCGATTGTGCCAGGGAAATGGGGCACCTCATTGTTTGGATGGCGGAAATGATCCGGGCTAATTTCCGTCCGCATCACTTGACACAAGTGCCGCAAACCACGCGTGACATGTTGCATTGCGGCATGCTTTCCAATGCGCGGCAAATGTTCGGGATGAAACTTGCGCAACATCCAAGAAAATGGATATTGCTTCATCCAAACCAAAACGTAGTAAAGTGTGACACGGGGCACAAGAAAAGGCTGGCAATACTTGTCCCAAATGAGTTCAGCCAACCAAGCGTGCACACCAATTGTCCGCAGCACAAATGCCTTGCCGTTGCATGACTTCTCCCAGAAGTTCAGCCCCGGGCACGTAGCCGCACGCACTTTTGCACGTACGTGGGCAAATGACAAATTATCACTCATTACATAGAAAAACCTAAAATGGGACCAATCAAAATGACGTGGAAAAAATTAAGAAAAAGGTGGATAACACGGCACAAAAATTGACATTGCACGGAATAGACCTTGTTAGCATGCAGCATGCACTACTCATTAAACCAAACGCCTAATTGAAACAGACGCCTAATTATGCACCAACCGTGGAAAAATGTTTTGGCCTCTCTATACCATACCGTACATACAGTGCCAGTAAGGCTGGTTTGCGAATGGTGGCGCGTCCCGTCTTTAAACCCCAACGCGCCATGGGGCTCGGCCATTCTACATCCCCGGTCCTGTCGACGCATGTGAATTCGTTGTGCAAAGATGCCAACAAGTTCACACATTTTTTCCTATCTAAAAAACACATGCACTGGGGCAGCTCCATGCATGCTCGCCGACCTTAGTTGGACACGGGGACGCTACAACACACTGCAACGGCAGTTGTGTTGGTGATTGTGCAACTGGACCAAACATCCCATAACCACATCCCGATGCATAATGCAACTAATTACCTAATTACCTAATTACCTAATTACACAAACATGACAAACGTAGGTGCATGGAAATTGTACCAATACCTGCTGCAGAGACACATCATCATCATGTAATCTTGAGAGCAAAGGCAAAGAGGCAAAATGCAAAAGTGCAAGGCCCAACACAATATGGCTAGACGGTTGGGTGGCTAGGTGACAAGGTGGCTGGGTGGCTGGGCGGCTGGGTGGCTGGGTGGCTGGGCGGCTGGGTGGCTGGGCGGCTGGAGCCCCCCCCCCCCCCCCTCCCCCCCACTGACCGGAACCCGCCCAATACATGGCACCTGTGCATTCCCTCTCCCCCCAGGCCTATGTACAACACATTGGTCAGGCCTATGTACAACACATTGGTCAGGTACAAAAAGGCTCTCAGGAAACGTTTCCCCGCTCTCCACAGCAGCTGTATAGGGCACATAATCCCTGCTGTACGGCAAACCATATTAAAAGTAGCTGACTGCCCCTTGGTGGGGACCTGCCCCTTGGTGGGGACCTGTGGTTACTGCAGTATTCTGATATATGGTAATGTAGTGGGCATCCGCGACGACATAGGCCGTCCATGCACTTGTACCCTGGCTTGGGGAATAAGGAAAAGTGACATTAGGTCTGGTAGGGAGAAGCCATACATGGGAGGCCCCTCACTGATCACTTCGTTTGGCGAGCTTTGGCGCGAGTTTCAGCGCAGACACTTTCGGATTCGGGGAGCCATTGGGGCTCATCGACTTGGGCTTTGAAGGAACTCGGGCGTTGGGCAAGAGTCTGTGAACAAAGAGACAGAATCGGGTACTGCTGCAGCAGCAGAGCAAGGCGACAAAGAATGCAAGATTGGAGGAAAAAGAAAAAGAAGCCTAGGACAACACTTGTGTCCTGCCGTGCTGTTTTGCCATTTACACCTCCCTTGCCAATAAGTTACCCGGCACACTTTAATGCAGCAAGACAGCACAGTCCAAACAAGATGGACACTGACACCGGTGCAGGCTTGTCGCCCGGGCACCGCTGAGAAAGAATTCCCACAACTAATAATTTGTTCGAAGACGCAATCTTCATCCATTTCAATATTCGATTGACATCCATTTCAATATTCGATTTGCCCATCTTTGGACTCCACCCATGTCAGGGCTTATCAGCCACCCAACCTCTAGAGACTAGCACACCGTATCTATACTATAACTCGGCGCTACCTCCATGAAGAAATGGACGCGTGCCCCGCCGTGCGCCCGGCAATACTCAACCCCAGTCCCATTCCCTGTTTACGGCACACAAACCCTCCCCTCTTCACCGTCATCTCCTGCAAACCAGGGGCAATTGTGAGCCATCCGATTTCAAAGCGCAACACCCATCGGCCGACGTCCGTGCATGTTTCGTCCTGCCGCCGCATGTATATCCCTCCCAAATTTTTCCACGGCACATCATCACACCTACGATGCAAACGCACTGCCGCCAAGGTTCTTATGGCGAACGGATGGCATGGTTTCCGTCCCGCGTATCTCATGAGGATGCGGTGCAACATCTCCACCTTAGATGCTTGCGGTGAGTTGGAAGAAGGCACGGCACTCCATTTACCACTCGCGTTGCAATGGTGTCCGGCTTGTGTCGGCCCCAATCACAATGGAGGCACACGCGGGAGACAATGGCCGGCGCACGACATCCGCAATGGTGAGGAGATGTCACACAAGACCCAAAGGCGGCTGATGCATCATAGCGCAACGCCGGAACGCCTCGCGAGGCCGACTTGGGAGTTAATTGGACCTCCAAAAGGGTGCACAACATGGTCAAAGGGCAATTGTGAGCCATCCGCGAAACCCATCGGCCGACGTCCGTGCATGTTTCGTCCTGCCACCGCATGTATATCCCTCCCAAATTTTTCCACGGCACATCATCGCACCTACGATGCAAACGCACTGCCGCCAAGGTTCTTATGGCGAACGGATGGCATGGTTTCCGTCCCGCGGGAGTTAGACCTCCAAAAGGGTGCGTAACGTGGCCACGACCGAATCTACATGAGGGAAGGTGTATGACCTCTCATGTCACGAAACGGCTCAACAGCTCAAAATTTGGCGCAAACCGCAAGGATGCAACAACGAAACACAAAGCAAAAGCAATGGTCACTTAAACGGCTAAAACCTTGCACTGAAAGTCACAAAATTCTCAAGAGTGTTACCTAGCTCGCATTGCGCCGGAAATTTTTCCAACAAAAAAAGAATTGCACCATCTACGTGTGATACCCAATATTTTGACCATTTATGGTACATCAGGTGCAAGCGAAATTCTGTGGGCCTACCAGACCGGTCAAGCAGACCATTTGTTAGCCGCCGGTACTGGTGGTGTTGTGCTCGTGCAGCACGGGAATGGCTATGCAGGACTACGGCTTAGGACTACGCGTAGGACTAAAGGATCTGCCCACATTGCGCACGCGCATCCACATCAAGTTTTGACAGAACTGAAAACCTTTTTGTTTTATCACAGTACATTTCTGACAGGGGGGACAGATGCATCGCGTGCCAGGTTAAGGGATGTGCATTTCCTGGCGCTCTGTAGCTCTTAATTTCGCCAAACTATGTCTGCCAAAGTCACTGCCACTGCTGCTTGGGACTGGAAGGACCCCGAGGACGCAGACCAGGCTCCGGGTCCCCACCCAATCAGCGCACCCATGCAAGTACCCCCATCGCCGCCCCACGACCCTCATGTGCTGCCCCCCCAAGGATTTCAGCAGCCATGGAAGGGAAAAATTGGGAAGGTAGGCAAGGAAGTCGAGTTGCCGGACGAGGCGTACGAGGAGGATGCATGGACTCCCACGAAATATTGGTGGTCCCACCCGGATGGTATGTGGTTGCAAATATTTCGATTTCGTTGTGCGTTTCACATCATTTCCATGCAAAATGCGTGCTTTCCCTATCCTACCTCCATCCTACCTATTCTTTGCGTGGCAGACGAGGATGAGGTCGCCTTTGATGGGGCCCAGCCGTGGCATGTCAATTGGTATGACAGCCTTGGCGACCGACAACGTCACCAACTTCACGCGCAACGACCCCAACCAGACGACCCACACGCGCAATGGCAAGAAGAGATTGAGATTGAGCGCTTGGCTGACATTGCTCGTACTCCAAGTCCAAGTCCAAGTCCAACTCCGCCGGGCACGCCGAAGCACTCCCCGGAACCCCGAACCGAGGCGGAACGTGGTATGCACCGCTACGCACCATTGCACCATGGCACGTGTTACATGGTTCCGTTCCTTCACCGTCAACCCTTGTTTACAGCAACAATGGAGCAAAGGAAGAAGGACTGGGAGGGGAGACGCCGTTCGCCGGAGCCACGCGCCGAGGGTGCACCCAAGACGCCAAGCGAGCGAGGTATCCCCGTGGTGGCGTCACTTGTCTGCTTGTCCTTTTTGTGTTCATTGTGCATTTTTTCTTGTTTGCCCCTTTTTTCTCCCGCATATTGTACATTTGTTGGTTGGTTTGTTTAGGGAGAAAGGGTGCGGAGGAGCTTCTTCGGAGGATGAAGGAGCGCAAGGAAGCCAAGGACCGTGAGGAGGAAGCGAAACGTAAGGAGTCAGGTATAAGTATGGATGCGGGATGGGAATTTGACTACTTGGGGTGGCTTGAGAGTAGGGGAGGGTTGGGGGTTGCAATGATTGGGTGCTAGATGTAGCTTGGGAGGAGTGCACACCCTGAGACAAAAGGGCAATACCGGAGGGTGGTGGAGCCGGAAGGGAGGGTGTGAATGGGGAAGGGGGGGGCACCCTGCGAAGCATAACTACATCATCACTCCCCTCTTGATGAATCGGTTGGTTAGCAAAAGGCATTGGGGGGTAAGCGGGGACGAAGGGGGGTACAAATGGGGGGGTGACGTACACTTGTGGTGGGGGTACGGAGGGGGGTGGGACGTCGGGCTCCGCGGTGTTTTTCTTTTTCTTCTTTCCGCCGGTAGCCATCTCCGATGCCTTTCGTTTTTGTGCTTTGGTGGGTGGCTTTGCTGGATTGTCCGCTTTAAGGTCACCCAATGGTTTCCTTTGCGTGTCAATCCACGTCCGCAAAGTAAATCTAGCATCTTCAAAGCGTTCTTGCGAAACAAGCGCCACATCCACAAACTCCCTAGCCAAGGCACTCAATTGGAACCGGTTCCTTATTCTTTGGACCTCCCCTTGGCGCACCAGTAGTGCCGCCTCACCCTCCCCCTCGGGAACGATGCCTTCCACACTCGGTGCCTCCACGGGACAAGGACCGACACGCTCATGGTTGTGGTAAAGCTTCCCAACCACGTTCCGGGACATAAGCTCCATCTCCTCATGCATGGGAGGGTCCTCCAAGAAATATTGGGAATGCACAAGGCCCAAGTGGAAAGCGGCGAATGCGTCGTCTCGCAATACCCGCCAAAAATGCCTACAGGGCATCCCAAGCATGGTAGGAAATGCACAAGGGCACACCAGGTCACGGTACAAGGTGTAGGTGATAGATCCAACGGAGGTCCGGACCGGCCCCGAGAGTTGAACATAGTGAGCTACATTGGTTCCCTGTCTGGAAACTTCAAAGATGGCTGCATTAGGCGCGGGGGTCACCATTCTGGGGGGGAGATCGTACTCCAAAAGATCCTCCACCCCCTTTGTGGAGTCAGGACAGTCGTCCAAGGTGGGGGGGGCCAGAGCCTCGTATGCGTGGTCCGGCAGCCTCTTCATGTCGTACCCAAAGGCAAGGACCATCTGATGGGCTGCCTCATCCCTTCCCCATGTGGTCAGCCGGTCCTTCATTGCCTCATACGGCATCGGAAAAATTTGCTGGGCCGTCTCATGCCGGGAGCGAAAGGAGCCCGTTGTCACGCGTGTGTCCAGATGCTCCCACTTCAAAATCAGATCCCCCACAATGACCATGAGTGCGTCAAAAACGTCATTCAGCTTTTTCCGCTTGGCGGCCCTCCTTTGCCCACCTATGGATGCCCTCCACCCGTTGTGTGGACACGATCCCCCGTGTGAACACCCCCACCTGAAAACAGCGTGCCCAGCGTCGCACCTTGTCCCCCCCCCACGTAGCACGCAAATGTGTATGTCCACTTGAAAAGATTGGGTCCCCAAGAATTTCAACATTCCACATGTGCTCAAAGACAACAATGGAGACTTGGCGGTGTGCACGGGCCATGAGGCGGACCAATTTAATTAACTTAGTGAAAGTGTCGTGGCCAAGAATGCCTTTCAGGTTCTTGGCCACGTTCTTGGCAATGTGCCAGTAACACCAGAAGTGCTTGGCGTTGGGGAAAACGGTGGCAACGGCCCCCGAAGCCTTCACACATGCATCCGTGAACATGACGACCGGCCCGATGCCCACGGCCGCCAACCAGTGGGTAAACTGGTACTCAAAGTCGCGAGTTTTTTCGCCCACGACAATGGCTTGGCCTATGAGCACTGACTGCCCATAGTTGTTGACCCCCACGAAGAGGCCAATGTTCAGGTTATACCTATTACTTTGATAGGTATTATCATGGAGGATTAGAAACGGGAAGCGCCGGGCAATAGCAATTTGCTCGACGCTCATCCAGAAGACATGGGATAGTTTCCCAATGTCATCCTTCACCACATGGGTGTACCACCCATGTTCGCCCTTTTCCTCAAGGCGGTTGACCAACTCATGGGCATCCAGCGCTGAGGAGTACCCTTTGGCATCATAAATATTTTGCACTTGTTTTGCGGTGATCTCGACACCGCGGTTCCGCATGAAATGTACCACATTGCGGGGGGGCATGAAGGATTGTCCCAAGTTCATGATCATATCTGCATCCTCACGGGACAAATTCACCGGACCAAGGAATTTTTTCTGCTTGGCCGTTTGCGGTGGATGGTTATGGTCTAGGCGGAGTCCTTTGTGACTCACGGACCACACCTCGCGCATGCCATCCTTCCGGCGAGATATGTACACGTTGAAGGGACAACAATCCCCCTTTGACTCCGGTGCATATGTTGGCACCGTCCTACTATACTCGGGAAGGACCCCGGATTGGGCTGCGTTGCGATTGTGTTGTTTCTGGCGGCCTACTTTGGCGCAATAAAAGTATGCTTGGCCTTTCTCTTTGTCGCCACGCCGACTGAGAACATAGCCGTTCTCATCCGCCCATTCCTCCATGCGGTCACAAGCTGCTTGGTGACTTGAGCCGGCAAACGCATTTACAACCGGCTCCCAGGTGGCACCCATCTCCGGAAACTTCATGCTGTCATCTTCAGAATCGCTATCTTCCTCATCGGAGCACGCTTCATATGGGTCTTCTTCAAGGACCTCCGATGGTGCCGGGGACAAGGGAAGGGGACTGTAGTTGATCTCAGATGATGTGTCTGACATGGTGTGACAATAATCTGTGTCTTCTGTGTCTGAAAAATAGTAGAACAGATGCGCTTGATGCTGGCATTTATAAAAATACGCTGTTCAGCCACAGCAATCAATTAAATCAGAAAATCAATTCCATTTTTTTTCCCATTTTCAGTTAATTCAAGCGCATGCGCCAGATGTGGGCAGATCCTTTAGTCCTACGCGTAGTCCTAAGCCGTAGTCCTGCATAGCCATTCCCGTGCAGCACTCCGTTCTGTGATCTGGGTAGGCCGTGTGCGCACTATTAAAAGTTTAAACCAATATCAATGTGCTCATTCAAACCGCATAGACCTGGACGAAGCCTGCGTGGACTACACTTTCGGAATGTCTACTTTCCCGGGTGTAACCTATAGGCATGCATCGACTGTGGAGGCAATCAGTTTTCCCGTGCTAAGGTCTTGGCCGGCGCCTCGCAGCGTCAACTAATTGCCTCGACGATGAACATTTGTGGATCATTTCTTCTTTGGATCACAAGCCATTACCGACGCTACCTACGCTTTTAGATCGGAATCACTTCCCTTCGGGGTGATGGGCCCAAAGAAGGATGCACTAGTGTAATGCACGTTTCATGGTACTAAACACTCAACTAACAAGCAAGCTCAACAATTGAAGCCAGTGTGAGCGGGCCTTTTTCCCTCTGGTTAATGTGGCCCTCGCATCAATTCTTCTTGGTGCACTCGGCTTAAGAGGAAATGTTCTTCACCGTTTGAAGTAAGACGGGCGGTGATTCCTCCCAGTTTTGCCTATTTCTTCGGCTTGACCTTGGATGGGGATGGCCTGATAACTCAGTTGGAGCTCACCATTTCGTTTATGGCCGTTTCTTTCAAGCCATTTCTGTGTCGCTGCTACTTGCCTGATGACCCACTGAAGAGTTACATCACGGACAAGACGAAAGAGAACATGTCGTGCCACTGACGAGGGTCTGTCAAACAACGTGTGCCTCTCCAAGGCCCATTGGTGTGACAAGGCACACGCAACAAGTGCATGTGTTACCCTCGTTGCATGCAAATGCGTTTTTCTCAAACATTTGCTTCTTTTACGCGACCTCCCATAATTTATCTCACTCCGCTACCTTGGTATCAATGCTACCGCTTTGCCCGCACGTGCACACGAAGCTCGTTTGTGATGATTTCGAGTGACAATGAATTGTTTCCCCTGCTCCTTGAGGATTAGGGTAAGAGGTTGCACACTCCCCTCGTGTTGTGTAAGCCTACAAAAACACGCAAACATCTTGCGCATGACGAGGTACAAGTCAATTACGAAGTGTACACTTTAGCACAACACGTGCTTTGTGTTCCGCACTTTTTTCCGGCGGTCACGCGTGATCGGGAAAGGTGATCGCAACTTGTCGTGCATGGTGTAGGATGCATTCATCTGTTTTTTCTTCTCCGCATTGGTAGACACCATGATATGACTGGATGCAGTGTAGCATTGCCATTGGTGCCACGAGACCGGCTCTCACTGAGTCCACACTCGGCTCATCAACGTAGTACCACTTGCGAGGTATGTGTAAGCATCGAGGTGCATGGTAAATTAATGGTGCCACCCGCAACTCGTTCGCTCCCCATCGTCGTGTTATGGCCTTTGCTGTATTGTGTTGCATATCCAACCAGCGGTTGGTGGTGCTGCTCTCTCCCCAAGCATGCAATGCACGTTAGGGCATGCCTTGGTTCGCGACAACGTGCGATTGTGTTGGATAGCACCCATGTGAGGCTTTTTGAGTATACATTCATGCATGCGACGTGTGCACGCCCCGAACAATAGCGTGTAACGGGGTACAAAGACGCCCCATGAACTATTCTACACTAGCCTCGTGCGCTTATTGGTTTTACGTTTCATTTTCAATTTGATTGCCCCGATATTTCGGAGATAATCATGCAATTCTCCATAAATCCACAAGACGTATCCGGGAGTGAAAGATTTTTTTGCACGGTTACAATGCTAATCGTCGCTTCATCGGGTCGGTTGCTTTGATCACAACCGTGCTGTCGAGTAGAAAGCCCGGTATAGTAAAAGGCACAATCCCGCTCGTACCATGATAGCTTTGTCGTGCTACACGTGCTCGTGTTATTGCAGGGTGGCCGCCTTTGCACAATTCCCAAGACACCGCCGTTTCCTCCAATCCGCCACCCAAGTGCTCGAGGTTGCAACCATTGTGCGACGATTGTATGTTCTGTTTGAGTAGTGTCATTGAGCTTTGCTAGATCACAAGATAATGCGCATTTGATTCCTCTGCGAAGTGTGAAGTAATTTGCTTTTCTGCAACACTACACCTCCGGCGTGAATCCGGCTAAACACTGGTTCCACAAGCCTCCATCCGGTGGCCAATGGCCGGCGAGTGAGGAGTTGCTCTTTTTGGAGTGCCTGCTTGTGCGTACGACAGTGGCTTGAACGGGGATGAGGCGAGTTGTGGGTATTGCGAATGTGCACCGTGAGTACTTCACGCGAGAAGGAAGCCTTGTAACAATCTTACCACGGCGATGCCATCGATGATCGACTACTTGCACCTTGCTTCTCACCTTGGCTCACTTGCACCTCGCATGAAAGGGGTGCCTTGAGTGCCCGACTTTTATTGCTTATTTATTTATTGCTTTTATTGCGACTTTATTTATACCACCGAAGGCAGGCAGTCGGGCAGGCAACTACCAGTAGAGGGTTCGCGGTATAGCAACTAACTTCAAGGCGAATTCAACATAGCACATCCTGTGTTGACCTCGCCATGAACGCAATGTCACCATAGATTTGGCATCCACGTCATGACAAGGATTTCGATTTGATAATCGGCGCTCAATCGACATATCTGCGGGTACCCATTTGCTTCTCGTACACTGCGTGGGGCGGCATGGCCTCTTGCTTACCTTGTAATACTTTCCCACACAATGCTACACGTTGTGTTGCGTTATGTGCACGTGAGTATTTGTCGTTTGCTTTGTGTTTGAGTGGAGGGTCCTTACTAGTGGATGTGTGACAACAACTTCGTAGATGAAGCAACATCCACTTTTGCGAAGGTGCGAGCTGTCACGTGTGCATAGGGCGTGGAGTAGCAAATGCGCGTGCGCTCCCGCACGTGGACGAAAATGTCCGCGCATACACAGTGCACGCGCGGGTGGTGCTACAGGACAACGTCGATTGGGTACCCAACGCGCTATTGGATCTACTTCACCTCGAACAACGGCGCCGTCTCGACATTGGCAAGGACAACGATTCCGCTTGGAATGAGTGGTGCACCAGGGCACTAAAAGAGCGGCACATCATTATGTCGATCTCCGGAACGATTGACAAGGAAGCCTCCAGTAGGCTCCGCGTGGAGGTGTGTGTCGGACAGAAATGCGCATTGAATTTGTGGTTGCGGTGGCTTTGGTTATGCGCTCGCGAATGGAAGATTCATGCGGAACACGGGGCAGAAGAAGTTTGGTCGAATGTGTAACATGCCATGATGCACCAAATGGAGATGCGGTTGCTCGTTCCAAGGGACGGACGCCCCACGGCACGTCAAAAGGATAGGAGATTCGCACCCGAACACCCCATCGCCGCACACGTGAGGCGCTACACATGGAAGGAAGAGCGGGGCGAATCCTCAGATGGAACGGACGAGGACATGGGTTTGCTATCGGTGACACGCGTTGGCGCATTTGTAGCACAACGTTGTTCGCGTGTAGCTAACACCGTCTGTAGATCTCTAAAACTGTTCCTTTTTCCGTTCGTGTGCTTCGGGTGGTGCGGTTGAATTTCTATAGACTATCGACCGCCATCCATGTGCATGGGCAAAGGCCACCTCCCCCCTCCCCCGTACGCCAACGGCGCGCCCCCCTGGTCCTCCAAATGCACCAACGCTTGTCACCAATCCCGAGACAACTCGCGTGTTCCAGATGTGGATGCGCCATGTTTCGCGAGGGTTTACGGGGGGCCTTTCCCCGTGCGCATGGGGCGGCGATCGAGGGGCTGTCGCCGTTGTCTACCGCACGCGAGGTTACAATATTCAAGAAGGGTCTAACACCAGCGTTCACCCATGACAATGAGAAGCCGGAGTCATCTTATGAGAAGTCAGTAGGATAAATGGGCACTTCGGATTTATCTTATGGTCCTCCGGAATTTTCGTGGCGCCACGAAAATTCCGGAGGACCATACGATAAATCCGAAGTGCCGATTTATCTTACTGACTTTTCATAAGATGAGCTCCGCGCTAGATGTATCTTATGGGCCGATTTCATAAGATACATTTCATAAGGTAAATCCCGCGCGCGGATGTATCTTATGCAATCGGCCCATAAGATACATCTAATTCTCCGGCATACTCATACCCATGTAATTGGACCCACACCCTTGTGCAGCCTTGTGGCAGAGTTTTGCCCCTGAAATCGGCCGGCACCGGGCGATGCGGGTCTGCCCGAACGCCCGCTCACTGGACCTCAGCCTCCGCCGGGGCCCCCGATGCAGCCAGTGGCCGAGTGTGAGTGCCTCACGACCGCGCGTGGCTGGCCATGGGCCTTTGGGGTGCCTCCGGAGGCGACCGCCTCGTGCAGCCCGCCGCGGCGCTGCAGCGCGCCCCCTCCACCCCCTTGCTCCCGGGTCCCAACCCAAACGGGGAAGCCGGGGCTGGCCCGCCAATCCCTCGCAACACATCCCCCGGTCCCCGATCCGATTCCCGGGCCCTGTGACCCGTGGGTCACGCAAGCACAACGTTCTGCTGTTGTTGCAGGTGGCGCCGCATGACCTGCCGGCGACTGCGGGCCCCAAGGGACGCCCGGCCCTGCAGGCGCCGCCCCCTCAGAGCCCCAGGCCATTCATAACCAACTTGCAGGACACCTTCCAGCTGCTGTTTGGCGACACGGTGCCCGTGCTCTCGGAAGTGCCGCGCGTTGGAGTCGGAGCTGATGTCGAGGAAGCCGGCGACTGCCACGCTCAGGCGGATGACGACCGGGGGGCTCCGTCGGAATGCGGCGGTGGCAGCGATGGTAGTGGAGACGGTGACCGTGAAGGCGGCAGCGCGGCTGATGGAGAGGGCACCGGCGAAGAGGATGGGGGCAACGGCAATGATGAGGCCGGACATGAAGCTGACGGTGATGGTGTGGCCAGCGGTGCCGGCCAACACACCACCGAAACAGGTGGGGGCTCGGGGTGCTCCTGACCAGAGAGGGTGCAGACTCACAAAGAAAGCACACACAATGCTACCCACACCACCTTCAAACAACACGTCTATGTCTCCACAAACGCAATTCATCCTCTTAAGCACACTGCACATGATCACAGCTTCAATACAACACATTGTCAGTAACCTGCAGATGTAGGAACGGACTAGGGGCATTTCTTGCCGTCATGTATGCCGTTGTTTTCGGGGCTTGGGGACGGTCACCGTGCAATGGCAGATGGTGCAACCTCTGTGTCACCCAAGGTACCCCATGGCGACCGGTGTAGGCACCCATAGGCCAAATCGTATCACAGGCACTATTCATACTTCACTGTCACCATCATCAAACTCAGGAGCGTCGTCATAATCTCGTCGTAATTGGGCTCATCTGATGGGGGCTGGGTGACAGCCGATGGCTTTACAAATTTGTCCATTGATAAAAAGGGCAAAAAGCCGTGACAAAAGGGATCACACACAACAGCAAACAGAGTGCCAACCACGGGGCCAGTGTTAGAGTTGGGGTTGCGTAATTGTGCAAAATATGCAAATTGTGCCCAAAGCCCCAAATGAAAATTTTTGCAAAAGTATGCATTGACATAATGTTCTTCCCCCTGTTTTCGGGGCAAAACCTCATACAGCGGAACCCCGGCGGGCGTCGCGGGATGGCACACCCCCAGAGCGGTGCGCGGGTGACAGGCGCTCGGTGCCCGTACAGAGGGCTCCTTACACCGACATTTTATTGCCATATGTTTGGCCTTGTTTGTTCCTTTTTGCGGAAACAGTGTGTGGATGGTGCAGCTGAAGACGACAGGGCAAGGATCGGGTGAAAGTGCTGGTAGTGTTGCACACAACAACGCCAGCGTCTCACAACAAATTGCGCGGACGCCGTCCACCGGGTTGACGGAATGGTGGCAACCTTTACCCTTGTACTGTGATGAACCAGATGAAATGAACAAAAAGAGGCCAAGTTGTGGAGGAGGGTGACAATTGTACTGATAGTCCGGAAGAGGGTGTCGTGTCTGCCTCTTCTTTGCTTTTTTTTTTCACTTGCATAATTTTGCGCAATTTTGTATTGCATACTGGGCAGCAGCGATTTGCATAATTTCCCCATCCCCTGCCGAAAAGACAAATACAATAGAGAAGTCTCAGAACATACATGTGTGCCAATGCAACATCGTTTGTTGAGCCGTTTGGGATTTCTGCGTTGTTTTGACTGGCACGCTTCCGATGATTTTGGACCCTTGAGCTTCACTCCTCCCTCTGGATGCACGTCAGTGGCCCAAAATCGTACCCGGCATCATGGTTGAGTGTTGCAGAGGACTGCTTGAGTGTGACGGGGCAGTGATGGAGTGTTACGGGGCAGTGATTGAGTAGCGATTGAATTTTACGGGGTTGCGGCCATACACCCGAGGTGACCCCTCACCCCGTCCGATGTCAGAAGTTACGCCTGGTGAGGACCTGCTGGGATTGAGGTGTGCGACCCCCTGGGAACCCTGGGCGCTGTACCAGGCGGGTTGGGCCCCTGTGGGTTGGGCCCCGCACGTGTCCCCCAACCCCGGCCTGCGGCGGGCGTTTCTCTTGGTCCCGGACCCGCCCGGCATTTGTCCCCCGTTTCCTCCCCCTCCCCCAGTCCAAACGTGGGATACCTGAGCAAAGTGCTGCTGATCCACACCCGGACGCGTGGTTCTGTCAGAGCGGTCAGATGTGGTATGATTGAGTAGGATCGCCCCACGCCATCGGATTATGATTGAGTACCACGCCATCGTATTATTGTTGAGTAGGATCGCCCAACGCCATGGTATTCTGATTGAGTAAGACTGCCCCATGCCATGGTATTATGATTGAGTAGGATCGCCCCACACCGTCGTATAATGATTGAGTACCACGCCATCGTATTATTGTTGAGTAGGATCGCCCAACGCCATGGTATTCTGATTGAGTGAGACCGCCCC
The DNA here is from genome assembly GCA_964036045.1 of Eutreptiella sp. 'Long Island Sound 2002'. Taxonomy (NCBI): domain Eukaryota; phylum Euglenozoa; class Euglenophyceae; order Eutreptiales; family Eutreptiaceae; genus Eutreptiella; species Eutreptiella sp. 'Long Island Sound 2002'. Next base: position 999,513 of record OZ038401.1, read on the forward strand.
ATGCCATGGTATTATGATTGAGTAGGATCGCATGCAATCGCATCCAAGTGTCCTGGCCTCCAGCGGCCAAACCTGCACTGCATCGCATCTGACTCTAGGTCCGGCATCGGCACCGCCAACGGATGGACTGCCCACCTCTTCACAGCCATCTGCCCCATCCCAGGCCGTGCCACAGCCCTCGTCTCCGGCGACAGAAGTCCCCCCGGGGCCCTCTTCACCACTGCACACCCTCGCACCCGGGCCGCAATCCCCGGCGCCGCGCGGGACAACGGCGGCGCCGCCGCAAACCGCACCACCAACAGTCGCTGTCCCAGCGTCCGCGGCGCCGTCCCCTCAAGAGCCCTCCCTGTTTCCCCCCGGTGCAGTGCAAGCCCAGCCCCGGTCGCCCCCCGCCTCATCGCTGTGTCCAGAGGCGCCCCCCGCGTCGCCGCCGCCCCCGGCACCGGCCCCCCCTTCGCCCCCCGCACACGCGCCCGCACCCTGTCCGTCGCAGGCGCCGTCGGCCCCCTGGCGGCCCGCGGCACAGGCCCCATCGAACCGCCCTCCCTCGGGGTCAGAAATGGCCGGGCCATCGCCCCCGTCTGCCCCCGTCGCATCGCCCACAGCCCCGGCCCCCTCGCCCGCGCGGACGTGGCTGACATCGCCCGACGCGGACCCAGACCCACCCCCTCCTCCCCCCACCGCGCCGCACGCCCGCCCACCGCTCCCGGCCTCGCCCACGTCCCCCATCGCACTGCAAACGTCGTTACTGCCCCCCCGACAACCGCAGGACCCGACGGCGGTGGTGCCAAACCGACCGGAGGCATCGGCAGCGCCGGTGCCGCGACCGCCGCTCATGATGCCGCTGCGGCCACCATCGCCGCCCCGGCCCGCACCGCCGCCGCCGCCGCCGGCCTCGTCGCGCGCGGTGCAGCCGCCCGACGCACCATCGCCACACCCGCAGGGGCCAGTGCGAGAGTCGGCGGCCCGGTCGCCGACAGACCGCGCCGCAACGTGGCCGCCGCCGCCGCCGCTCCGCTCCTCTTCGCCGCCCGCCCCACCAGCACCCGCACGGCTGGTGTCGCACGCGCCAACAACGCCGTCGTCATCCCCTGCGCCACCCCACACAAAGCCATCGCCACTCCCCTCCCCAGTGCCATTGCGGACGTCGTCGTCCTCACCCCTCGCGCCCATAGATCGATCCGAATTCTCGCTGCCAATCGCACCACCACCACCACCACCCCCAATAGCAGCAGTACCGCCTGCACTATCACAAGCAGAGGTGTCGTCACCATTTTCACCCGCGCTCTTGCGGACGACCTCACCACTGTCCCCGCTTTCCGCGCGACCATCGCCGCGGCAACCACAGAGTCAGCCACCGTCACCCTCGTCGCGCCCAAGCGCACGCGCATTCTCCGGCGCGCCGCGGCCCACCATCCTCTCGTCCTCCGCGCAGACTTTGCCACCCTTTCCCTCGCCACCCCTCTCCCCATCAAGCCCATCGTCGACGTCCTCGTTGCCGCCAGCGCCAGCAGAGCCGCAGCCCCCGTCGCCCCCCACGTCGTTGAAGTACCTGTCCCCCTCTCCGACACACATCCCCCCCCCTCCGCCCCCGCAGGCCTCCCCCTCGCCCTCTCCCCCGGCATCGCCCTCTCCAACACCGCCCCCAGAGGCGGACCCATCACCCCCCGGGCCCCCACAACCCTCACAACCGGAGGCGGACGTGCCCGGCGCTGCTCTGCCACCGCCACCGCCCCCGGTACCACCGTCGCCCACACGGCCCACCGAAGCCGCAGGTTGGCGCTGCATTCTGGACGCCTCGGGCCCCGGCCGAGTGTGTGTGTCGCGTGCGCCGCGGCGCGAGGGGCTGGGCATGTCGGGCTTGCAAGTTAGGGGGGGGGGGGGTCCAATAGAGCCCCCAAAATCTGGGGGGGGGGGGTGGGAAAAGGGCTCAATCGACAGGCACCATTAATCAGTTATTATGAACTCTGGCGCCAAAGGCGCCGAAAAGGTTTTACAGTCAATTACACAATTAGTCAATTTTTTTTTTCACCAAACACGGGTTGGGAAAATGGGCTTCCGTGTCCCCCTGTGTGACATTCCGTCTGGTTGTTGCTCCTTTACGGGGCCCTGGACGGTCACCCGTTCTTCCCTTCGCATGTTGCGTCGGGTCGCTGCTTTCTGTCGGCCGCTGCGGCCGGTGCTCTTGCTGGTGTCGTTTCCGCGTTCGCGGAGCCCAGTAGTTGGCGTGTTGGGACTGTGCTGGATGTGGGATGGCTGTGCCGTTTGCGTGTCAGCGGCGCCCAATAGTTGCCCCCCCCCCCCCCCCGCAGAGCAATTTTCTTCCCGCCAAATCTCCAGAAACATCAACAAGGTGCCGCACCGTGCAACAACACCCCCATGGCGTGGGTATGGGTTGGACCGTTATGCCAGGCCACCTCCGTGCCGGGCTCCTGGCCGCATGCTACCGCGCATGCTTTGGAGGATCCGGGTTGCCTCTTCAGGTCGTTGAGGCCTGTGGGGTGGTGCCCACATGGCAACTGATGACTTTTCTGAACCCCCTCGATGCGCTGATTCCATAAATCCCATTTTCATTTTTTGCCGATTTTTGGGTCTGGGTCACCTCCGAGGCCCGGCGGTCAGTCAGTAGGATTTTGGGGGTCCTGTCGATTGAACCCTTTTGGGGCGGGGGGGGGTCTAGCCAGGGGGCTGTATCGACCCCCCCCCTCAATTGCAGGCCCGGTTGCCCTTGCCGAATCACGAGCAAAACGGGACCGGGACACAATGGCCCGAGGAGGCGGCGATGCGTGCACGCTCCCATGGGCAGGTTGCGTATCTGGGGGGCAGTCCCGGCAGCAATGCGGGGCGCCGCGGAGTGGAATATGGGGGAGATGCCCCCCCAATTACGGAGGGCGGGCCTCCCTGTGAGACGTGGTGGGTGGGTGGGTGGGTGGGGGGTTCTTAATATGTTGACCACCACAACCCGCCGCCGATGGAGGAACAGAAATGGTGGGGGTCAAGACAGCGGCGTGGCGGACCTTTGGGAGAGGGGGGGCGCACCGTGCGCTGTGCGAAAAGTGCCGTTTTCCACCCCCAGTAGCCACGGGTCCCAGGGTCCTGAATTCTGCACCCCCGATGCTGTTTTGAATGGATCGTGCACGCTTTTGTAGGGGGGTGGTTTGCAGGGGGTGTTTCCGGGATAAGCAGCGTAATAATTGGCGCTGTGCCCACACTGTGCCAACACGCCCCCAAGATCGACACGACATCATGCGGTGAAGAATAAACGGGGGACTGTCCAGGGCCCCGTAGCGAAACCACCAATGGACTGTATGTCACACAGGGGGCACGGTGTGGTGGGGGTGGGTGGAGTTGTGGGTGGATGTCGGCGAGAAAAGTGTTTGTGCCCAGAACCAGAGGTGCCCCCCCCCCCGGGTCTGCAATCAAAATGCTCCAAAACCGCATGGAGAATGCAGATGTGACTCAACGCCTGAAGCAGACGTGCACCCGCTGCTGCCCCCGCCCCCCACTGCTTCACAATGATCAGTGCAGCAGGGGGATCATTCCGTGGTACACGTGGTGGGCCACCCAGCCCCCCCCCCCTCCCCCGCCCCCCCCCCCCCGTGTTTTTCCAACCCCCAGATTTTGTTGTGTGTTTTGTTACATACAAAGCCCTGCTCCCGAAAAAAAAATGGTGAAAAGGCGGCGTGTCCGCAATTCCCAAACCCCATGATCCCCGACCCTTAAATGACTTAAATGAGGGCAAGCACTACAAGTGAGCCCACAGCATCGAAGCCCAAACCCGCAGGGGCATAGAGTACAAGGGAAACCAGAGCCAGCCAATGCAAGGCACGTTCCCCTTACAACGATGGATGGAGATGCTCGGCCCATGGGGGGGTCTCTCGGGTTTGGGGAAAGGAGACTGCCCCAACCTACACCCAAAGTGCACCCAGGGTGCATCCAAAGTGCACACAGAGAAAAGGCCTCCACTGGGTGACCCAGCTCGGGAAAATGCATGGCTCACCCTTCAAATGGGGTGTAAGACCCCCACGCGGAGACCCAGGAATCAATCGATCGGCAATCAAGACTTGCGACTAGGGCCGAGCTCTGTGCTCCGGCACCGGTTGAAAAACGGCCCAGGTTGTGGGATGGGGGGTGCTGTGCTGACCCCACGGTCCATCAATCATGGAGCTGATGGGTCGTGCAGGGCTCCTTTTACCAACTCAGCACACGCTGGGGCGCTGAGCTGTTGGGTCAGAGAGGGTTGAGGGGGTGGTGTGGGAACCCCCCATCCCCATCCCCCACTGGACCAAATTTTCTTCCGGGGCCTTTGGCCGGTTTCTCTGGCGCCTTTGGCGCCCCTCGCCATGTGCGCATCAGAGTCCGTAGGCCAGGGCCCACAATGGCAGCGAAGCCTTGCGTCGGAGACACTGGCAATGCACGTCCCCAGGGCCCCTTTGAAAGGTGGGGGGGTCGGGACAGCGTGTGGAGGAGCAGGGCACCTGGGCCTCACGGACACGGAAACACAGCGAGGCAGGCTACGGCCGGCCTGTGGACAGAGGTGTGTGGACAGCAAAAACAGTCAAACGACGCTGGCAACAACCAGCACATCCCCAATACGCCAATTATTGGGCGCCGCTGACACGCAAACGGCACATCCCGCCACATCCAGCACAGCCCCGGCACACCAACGACGGGGCTCCGCAAACGCCGAAACGACACCAGCAGGAGCACCGGCCGCAGCGGCCGACAGAACGCAGCGACCCGATGCAACATGCGAAGGGAAGAACGGGTGACTGTCCAGGGCCCCGTAAAGAAACCGCGACCCGACGGAATGTCACGTGGGGGTCCAGCCCCCCCCCCCCCCCCCCGGCGGTGCTGAGTTTTCAGAGGCGCCGAAGAAAACTTTTGGTCCCAACGAATTGGCCGGCTCTCATGGGCCGTGCACCCCCTTTTGCAGTGCAGTTCACTCTGAGCCCCTGCCAGTCGCACCTGCTTTCCTGAAGAACAGCGGTGCGCTGGGGCACAGCAGGAGGACAATCGGGGGCATGGGGCTGGGCGGCAGCGGGAGCGGGCCCTGGCCACAGCCCCGGCAGCGGAGCTGTGGGCCGGGGCGGGGGGGGGGGGGGGCAGTGAGCAGGGGGCGGGTACCCCCCCCCCCCTGCATCACTGCGGGTGCCCACTCCCAATGCCTGTGGGGGAGGTGGGGGCAGGGGAGTATTAGAATGGCCAAGAGGAGGGGGGTTGCCCCCTCGACACCCCCCCCCCCCCGACCAAAGTGACCATTACGGGGAAAACGAAATTTGCCCTTGGGAAAAGGTTGTGTACCAAAAATGGCCTGACCAGATTTTCCCCGTCGTAAATTTGGTTGTTTTTTTGGGGGGGGGCTCTCGACCAAAAAAAAAACCGAACTCTACAATGGGGAAAGCCTGGTCAGGCCATTTTTGGTACACACACTTTTGGGTCCCAGCCCCCCCCCCCCCCTTTCTGGCACTTTCCTGGTTGGGGGATATGGAGGGGGCTGACCTTTGCTTAAGGGTGGTCCCACTGGACTGGGGGGGGGGGTGGGTGGGTGGGTCCGTGGCCTGTGGGTGGGTGGGTTAGTTTGGTTTTGGGCAATTTGGCCCAACGTGCGTACTCCCCCCCAGGGGGGGGGGTGGGGTCTGGGTGGGTGGGTGGGTGGGCAACTGGGTAGGGGCTGGGTAGGGCCTGACTCTCCCAAACTAACCGGGTAGCCAGGATGGACCAGGCTGTACAAAGTACTTGAGCAGAGCGCTGTTGTAACAGTTGGTGGTCCAGTGGTAAAACCCTGCCCTGCAGATGCGCAGGCGCGGTTCGAACCCGGGGTCCTGCAATTTCCAACTTTAGGTCCCTGACACTTTGGCAAAATTTTCAGGACATTATCAGGAAATTTTCATGGACATATGATGCAGGCTGAACTAACCCCCCCCCCCCCCCCGACTGGGGGACCCCCCCCCCCCTACTGGGGGAGTAGGGGGGGGTCTGGGTGGGTGGGTGGGTGGGTCAGCTTGGGTAGGTGGGTGGCTTGGCCAGTCCTAAGGCAGCCCCAAAATGACCCCCCCCCTCCCCCCCCAGTTGCTAAGCAAAGGTCTGGGAGGGGGACGCCCTTCGCCTTTGGCAGCGCGGTGTCCGCAGTGCGGGATGCGGGAGCCCCACCCTCCGCCAACATGTTCCTCCATCGTGGCTGCCTGGTCTCCAGAGTCCCGCGTGAAGGACAACGCCGATGAGGCCCTGGTGGAGTTTGTGCGGCACTCCGTCTTGTTGTGTCAGCACGAGCAGCTGACCAGGACATGCCTGACTCACTTGCAGGTGTTGGGCTTCGGTTTTGCGGGGGACTGAGGTCGGAGCTCTTCAGAGGTGTTTGGGGGTTTGGGGTTTCAGTACCGCCCCCCCCCCCCCCCCAACTTCGGATCAAGTCGATCACAGTAGCACACACACACACACACACACACGCAGAATGTTGAACCTCGCAGTATGAGCATGATGGAAATGATCCCTTGGCACACACACACGCAGGATTTAGGAGTTGAACCTCGCAGTTTGTGCATGATTTGAAAGATTTGGGCGGCACACACACGCAGACACACATTGGGACTGTACCGACAACATTGCTGAAGACCTCTTTTTTTTTTGGTTAAGGACAGCCCCTAGGGACCACCCCCCGCCCCCCGCTAACCGCTAACCGCGACCAACCGCCACCCGCTAACCGCCACCAGCCACCAGTCGCCACCAACCGCCAACCATTGTTCAATAATGCTTCTGTGTTCTGATATCTTGTCCATGTCTTGCCCGTGAAGCAGAGAGCGCCCCCGTCAAGGTTCGTTTCTGTTGGCGTTACGAACCCTTGTTTCCTTAAGGAGAGCCCCGCTGAAGATCCCTTGCAAGTCCCACACAACTCTGTTGCATCCTGCACAGCCCTTGGCCATTGTCCGCGTAGTCGCGCGGTTGTGGAGGGTTGGTGAGTGACAGTGTTCCGATGGATGAGGAGTACAGAGCGCCCTCTACAAGTGTTGTACATGACCCCGCCACCCGTCCTGCAGGCCCAGCACCCCCCTCTCGTCCCGGGCCCCCTGCCGGTCCGCCACACCCCTCCGACACGCGAGGGCACGAGACCCCCCCCCGTCCGCTACATCTTGTAGCCCCCCCGCCCCCCTCACCCCCAATCGAAATCGGTTCCCTGCCACAACCCACGGCCCCCCGGCACCGCCCCCGTGTGCCGGTGCGGCGCCGGAGGGCGGCCCTACGGGCCCTGGGAGCGGCCATCGCGGTGCCCCCAGACCCGCTGGCCCCCCGTTCGGGGGCATGCAGTCGGCTCATGGAGCCCCGGGCCCGGCTGGCCCCGTGTGTGGCAGTATCACAAGAGGAAGCGTGCAACGCTCCGCCTCCTCCCAGTCTGCCCAAAGTACGGGGGTGCGAGGCAGAGTCATGAGGGGCACCGCAAAAGGCCCCTCGTCAGTCAGACCGCTGTACTGTTGACTGTCCTTGTCTAGTGGACAACCCCCCGCCCCCCCCGCGATTGCATTAGGAAGGGAAGGGGCCTCAGAGGCGGCCCCAGAGGCGGTTGGACAGGCGGTTGGAGGAGGTTGCCAAAGCGGTTGGGGGCGGTTACTGTCGGTTACAAATGCCTATCGAGGCTGGCATTTGGCGTCAGGGACAGTGGCTGGGCATAGGCTGGGCGCCGTGGAGGGGACGGGGGGGGGGGGTACCTGCCCCCCCTTCCAATGCATCCCTGCCACCCCCCCCCCCCACCACGCTCCCCCGCCACCCAATGCCCCCCAGGGCAGAAAGAATAGGGAGGGCCCAGAGGAAGCTGGGTATGGGGAAAGGGACGAGCAAGGGGGGAGAACAGGAGAGTGCAGACCGTGCTCACCGAGAACGGTGCAGAGTGCAGAAGGAGGAGAAGGAAAGGACAAAGGGGAAAGAATCATTGTGGTTATTAGAACCCCCTGTCAGGAAAATTATCCCGCAGATGCACACCCCGGCGCGCACAAGTGAGTGCTGGAGTCGGCAAACCCCCGCATGGACTCGGAGTGTGCATCTGGATGCACCCGGTCAACGGCACGGGCAACAGCCCGTCTCCGGGACGGCCGACCCTCGGAGTAGTCAAACAGGCCAAGTCATCCGGGGGCTCCGTTGACACAACCAAAACACGTTTGGGCCCACAGAGGGTCAGAATGAGCAGTGGCAAGGGACCAATAGGCGCCGCCAAAGGCAAACAGCCTGATACCGAGGCCTTGTGCCAACCCCCCCCCCCCCCACGCAACGCACGACCGGCAAGTCACACATTGGTGAGCTTGCACCCATGGCCCTGTGTGACATTCACGTTGCTGGTTGTGGTGAGCACCTCCCAGCCTGGGGTATTCGTGATGACCGCATACCGGGCACTGATGAGGCCGTCAGGGGAGGACGCCATGGGCAGAAGTTGCATTCTGGATTCCCCCCCCCCCCAGGCAGTGCAGATGCTGGCAACAGTGTGGATGCCCGCGGCAGTACAGATGCCTGCTTGTCATGCCAGAAGGTTCAAAGGCGAGAGGCCAGTAGGCGCCGCCACAGGCTAACAGAACCAACCACAAAGGCCTTGTGCCAACCTCCCCCCCCCCCCACTCTGGAACTCTGCACCTTTGTCCAGTCCGCCCGACCCGCACCAACCCCCACCGCCCCCCCCGATGCCGGACCCCCGCCACTCACCCCCGCTCCACCCTCTCGCAGACCGCCGAGCTGCATCACGTGATGTTCCTGCTGTGGAGCGGCCTGTATGTGTGCCCCCCGATGGTCTCCGACGACGCGCTGACGGACCTCCTCGTCCTCCTCGAGGTACCCCCACCGCCCCCCCCTTCGTGTGTGTGCCGCGCTGCCGGGCCCTGGGCTCCATGAGCCGACCGCACGCCCCCAAACGGGGGGCCAGCGGGTCTGGGGCACCGCGATGGCCGCCCCCAGGGCCCGTGGGGCCGCCCTCCGGCGCCGCACCGGCACACGGGGGCGGTGCCGGGGGGCTGTGGGTTGTGGCAGGGAACCAATTTCGATAGGAGCTGGAGCCCATCAGGGGCAGACCAGCCGTGAGGGTGAAAAGGACATATGGTGGACGGCCGGGACAGCGCGTGGAGGAGCAGGGCACCTGGGCCTCACGGACACAGAAACACAGCGAGGCAGGCTATGGACGACCTGTGGACAGAGGTGTGTGGACAGCAAAAACAGTCAAACGACCCCGGCACCAACCAGCACATCCTCAATACGCCAATTATTGGGCGCCGCTGACGGGCAAACGGCACATCCCGCCACATTCAGCACAGCCCCAACACACCAACGACTGGGCTCTGCGACCACGGAAACGACACCAGCGGGAGCACCGGCCGCAGCGGCTGACAGAACGCAGCGACCCGACGCAACATGCGAAGGGAAGAACGGGTGACTGTCCAGGGCCCCGTGAAGGAGCAACAACCCGACGGAATGTCACACAGGGGGGGGGGGCTGAGGGGGGCGGGGGGGAGGGGGGGCTCTGAGGGGCCCGAGATGATGACATGACGGCCACGGAACTCTGTGGTCCCTCGGATGGTGAAGGGTAAAGGGTGGCGCCGGAGCCGCCGAAGTTATTTCGGAGGGGCCACAAGTGGTCCCAAATCTCGAAAAAAAAATTTCTTTTCAAAAAACGTCACAAGGCCCATCAAATTGATCAGCGGAATGCGCTGAACACGGAGATGTATGTGGGGGGGGGGGGCGTCGGTGGAGCGCAGGGGGTGGGCGGCCGGCACAACGCGTGGAGGAGTGGCGCACCTGGGCCTCACGCACATGGGACCGCGGTGAGGCACGTGGTGGATGACCAGAGGGCGGCGGAGGGGCGTGCGCAGCACAAACCGTCAAACGACCCCCGCAACAACCAGCAAAACCCCCGGCACACCAACCACTGGGCTCCGCGAACGCGGAAACGACACTAGCGGGAGCACCGGCCGCAGCGGCCGACAGAAAGCAGTGACCCCACGCAACATGCGAAGGGAAGAGCGGGTGACTGTCGAGGGCCCCGTAAAAAAACCGCAACCCGACGGAATGTCACACGGGGGGGGGGGGGGGGCAGCCGGCTACGCGGTTGTCCATTGGGCAGCGACCTAAAACATGTACTGCCCGCGAGTAGCTAAGTTCTGTCACCAAGGCCTAGTGCAGGGGCCTTGGGCACGCTTATGAGACACAGCGTCCAAACCATTGGTGGTCACTGCACACGACCAACCAGGGGGTGGACTCACACGAGTCCCTAGCTCCGAGGCGTGGACAGCCCGGAGTGAAGTCCTCAAACGGGGAGCCCCTCAGCAGCCCAGAAAGCAAAAGAGCAACAACGCAACACATTCACCCCAGAACAACCCCAACAAACACCAGTGACAGGTCAGTTTGTAGATTTGGAGACATGTGCAAAAGTGCCTGGTGCCCCTTGCACCACCCAACTGCAAGTGGGACAACCCAACAGCCACAATGGGATGCAGGGAGCGACATGCTACCCCCCTGGCGCCGCAGACCAGAAGCAGTGAGCATGCCAGCAGAAAAAGAAAGAGCCCGAAACTGGGAGGAACGCATGCAGCAAAACAGCTGGGCACAAGGCCGCCCTACACACGGCAGGGAGACGAGCCCCAACAGGACACACAACAAGACACAAGGGAACCATGAGGTGCGAGCACTGCAGCAACCACCAAATGCAGCGCACGCCGAGCGAGCCATCAGCAAACACCCCCCCTCCCTCTACAAGGTGCCCACGTACTCCACAAGGGCGGGGGCTGCGCCCCGCGCTCCGGGAGGTGCCCGCCACGGGGGTGGCAACAGGGCCGTGAACAGCCAACCGGGCACGGGGCAGTCCACGTTGTATGGAGATGTGAAATCCTCGTATGGGGGGGCAGGCGGGTGGGACAGGAGGGGGTGCGCGACATGGGCACCTAGCAGCGCCACCAGACAGGGGGAGGAGCAACATAGACACACAGAACGCGGGAGCCACACCAGGAGGGACAAGGGCGGGCACAGCAGACAAGGAGGAGGGGCACAGCAAGGCGGGAGAGGCAACCGGAACAGCGGCAACAGAGAACCAGAATGGAGCGGATGGCAGAGCGTGCGCATGGGAGGCAGCGACAATAAAGGGGATGGCTTGGCCAGCCAACCCCGTCGCTACCGGGTGCCAGGGCAACCCCTGCTCAACCGGCATCAGGTGGGGGGTGTCTCCCGCAGCCCAGATGGGCTGTTTGCGCAACAGGAGTGGGAGCCCATCAGGGGCAGACCAACCGTGAGGGGGAAAAGGACATATGGTGGACGGCCCGGACAGCGCGTGGAGGAACAGGGCACCTGGGCCGCACAGAAACACAGCGAGGCAGGCTATGGACGGCCTGTGGACAGAGGTGTGTGGACAGCAAAAACAGTCAAACGACCCCGGCACCAACCAGCACATCCTCAATACGCCAACTATTGGGCGCCGCTGACACGCAAACGGCACACCATGTCACATTCAGCACAGTCCCAACACGCCAACTACTGGGCTCCGCGAACGCGGAAACGACACCAGCAAGAGCACCGGCCGCAGCGGCCGACAGAAAGTAGCGACCCGACGCAACATGCGAAGGGAAGAACGGGTGACCGTCCAGGGCCCCGTGAAGGAGCAACAACCAGACGGAATGTCACACAGGGGGGGGAAGAGTTGTGCTTAACAACTCAGCATCTTCTGGGGGGGGGTGGGGGGGGGTCTGACAACCCCCACCCACCCCCCTCGGACCTCCCCCCCTCTTAAGTGATTGGGCAAATTTTTCTTCGGGTCGTCAGCCAATCAAAAATTTTTTCTGGCGCCTTTGGCACAAGTCAGTTTAGGCCAAAAAATTTCTTCGGCACCTGCGGCGCCTCTAACAACTCAGGGTCTCCTGCGGGGGGGGGGTCCCCCCCCCACAGCCCCACCCCCCCCTTTAAGGACGACTCGGGGGGGGGGGGGGCAAAAATCCTTTTTTTCAGGGTCATAAGTGGTGAGAATCGGGCGAAATAAGCGAGTCGAAGTTGTCATGGTCATTTCGTCATCGCACCCCCCCCATCGCTGGGGTTGTGGTGCGGGGGCCATCGTGCCTCGCTGTGGTCGTGCAGACGCCACGTATTTTGCACTCGAGGCTCGATGTCCAGTCCCGGCGAGTCCCCCCCCCCCGCACGCGCCGCCGGTTGGCCCGCACGCGCCGCCGGTGGGCCCGCAACCGCCGCCGGTGGGCCTCACGCAGCCCATGTGAAGAGAGCACAATGGTCTGCCTTCGGGCCCTGGGTACAGGACCTGCGAACGGACGGCAGAGCGCTCTGCAGAGCACGCCCCACCGCCGTGCGTTCTGCTGTGCGCAGGAGCAGGAGGCGGTGCTGCGGCACTCCGTCGAGCAGGAGGAGGACGCCGTGTGGGTGCTGTGCCTGTGGCAGTGCCACGCGCCGCTGCCGCGGGCCCCGGGCGGGGGCACGGCAGGACTGCGGCCGCTGCCCAGCGTCCCGGGGGGCGATACGTCCCCCAGCGGTGTGTGCCCCCCCCCTGTGCCAGGGATGCGACTCCGACGGGGCCGCGGCGCGCGGCGGGGGAGGCCCCCCCCCCAATGCCCCCCCCCCCCCCTCAATGCCCCCCTGCCCCCACACCCGTTGTCCTTGCGGAAGGGGGCGGGTGCCCAGACGTACGCGTCGATGTGCTGAGCACAGTCCTCTCGGCGAAGGACAGGCTGCAGCACTCGGACAATGTGCAGAGCGTTGGAGGGAACCGCCCCCCCGTCGTCTGTGGTGTAGTGGGGGGGGGGCACTCCTCCCCTTCCAATGTTTGAGGCTGACAGCCAAAATTTTGCTTCGGTGCCTTCGGTGCCAAGAGGATTTACGCTTCAAAACATTTGGCCCGCCTTCGGCGAGGACCATAGGGGGACCCTCGGAGGAGGGGGGGTCCCAGCCAACCCCCCCCCCTTCAGACCCCCCCTACCCCCCCTCCAAATACATTGCCGGGGGGCACTCCGTCCGCACGCAGCGCAGCGCATGCACTTGGGCACTGTTGCTGATCAACCGCCCGCCCCCAGGGCACCACCGCATCCCAAAGGTCGCACGATGCAACACAAAACTCACGGGGGGGTGCGTAGCGGGTGTGCCATTGCTCTGCGACGAACGGCGTCCCGGTGTGCGTCTGCCCCCCCCCCCGCCCCTCAAGCGGTGCGCATGGCCATCCCTCCTTCGGTTGTTGGGATGGGCATCAGGCGCTGCTGGTTTCCATTGAGGGGGGCCCCTAGGCCCAGGCCCCATGGCCCCCTCCGTCACAGGCCGACCCGCACACCCGCGCGTTTGGCATGTGAGCCATGCCCATGCCTCATCCGAGACCTTATCGCACGCCCTGGCCCCTGCCGCCGTCCTGAGAGCCCCCCCCCCTGTGCGCCACGCCGTCCCTTGACGCCTGCAAATGTGTGGGACAGGATTCGCTCAGGCAATCGTGTCCGCACAAAATGACCACAAAGCACCCGTAATTAACGCTCTTCATGCGCCTTGGGGCTGACCCAGGGGTGGCGGGCTGGATTTCGTGGGAAGAGTGACATGGCTTGCGCAGGGGAATGTCAAGGCCCCGGTGGTGTGCAGTGCTTTACCGTAGGCTTCAGGCATGCCACTAGTGTCCGGCAGGGGACCCGACTTTCGCTTCGAATGAGCCCAGTACCAGTGTGCCACTCAGTAAGAGATCCGCTCTCAGTAGGAACCAGCTGGGGGGATGTCCGATTCAGTAGGATCCGGCTCCATCTGATCACGTCTGACGTGCCGGACGCTATTGGCAAGTCTGGTATACTTCGCTCCTCCAAGTCCCAGAGTGCTGTGTGGCACTGCCCACTTCTTTCCATTTTCTTGATGTGCCCCCCTCATAGAGAATGCGCTTTGCGCACTGCAGGTGCTGCAAGGGAGGGGTATGGGCCTGAATGGCGGGCAGTCTTACCGGCCGTTTGGTGGGCACCATGTGCGCCATTTGCAAAGGAAAAGGGTCCACAAGGGCTGATACAGGCATTCAACGCCGGAGAAAAGTGAAAGGGGCTGCACATATGTACTCATGTACGTGCGCACAACGAGAATGCCCATCCAAACGGTGTGTTGCAGGGCGTGCCGCGGCACAAGCATTTCATAGGATGTGCAATACCCCCCGGCGTGCCTCCCTCCTTCTCGGCTCGTAGCACAAAGATCAATGAAACGGGGCCCACCCCACCAACAAGCCCCCAACCCCCCTAAGGGGGCGTTTTCGCACAGCGCGCGCACAGCGCACGGTACCGTGTGGCTTAGGAGGGCTAAACACAAGGCAACTCGAGATATGTGCCCGTGGTGTGGGGGGAAATGGCCCTGTGTGCCACCCCAAAAATCATGAAGTTACCGGTTGCGGCTCTGCCACGGTGGCTTCATGAACGGGCTCCCCAACTCTCATTTTGCATTGTGGCATTCGTTTGCATTCTTCGGAATTCGGTGTCCAGAAGGCCTTTGACCTACTTTGGGGCCGGCCCATGACTGTTGGAGTGACCCTGTGTCAAGATTCTGGCCAGCAACAACACAGGACGCCGTGAAACCAAACATTATGCAACAGCCAAACACAAAGTCGCCATGGGTGGGGGGGGAATTGGCTTGCGCGGGGGGGGGGGGGGGTCGTTTGAGCCCCTTCCCGGACGCCGCCCCCCCCTGCTGGGCTCCCGTGACGGGGCGCCCCGACGGGCGGATAGGGACCCCCGATGGGCTGACAGGGGAGGTTGGGGGTCCTGAGGTAGCCCAACACATATGACTCACAGTGATCCCCCACAATGCGCTGATCATTTTGAGGTCTGGATCATGGGGGAATGTTTGTGTGGAAAACAAATACCCCGGGGCCCCTCCGCGGCGCAGGTGGTGAGTGATCATTAGAGGTTTGAGACTGGCCTCTTGGGACTGGCCTGTCACGAGAGCCCCTTTCCCAGACCCCCCCCCCCTCCGTTGGGTGGGCTCCAACCACCGCCCCCCCCCCCCCCGCACCAATGCTCCACATGCCCATACAACACCCGTCGCCCAGGCAACGGAGTGGAACGCCGCGCAGGCACCGTTATACAGGGGCCGCTCAGCCCGGGAATGAAGGGAGCATGTGCGGGCTTGCCCCTGTTGCTGCCATTCTGTGCCCCATGTGCCCTTCCACACATGACCAAAGTTTTCCCCCACAGCGACTAGTGATTGCCCACGAGACACCAGAATGTGGATGCTGCTGAAACCCTCCCCCACAGAGATGGACCCCAACACAAAATGCCCCCCCCCCCCGGTATGGCAACCCCCCCCCCCCTCATGCCCCCTCCCCCGCCCCCTCCCACTCTCCCCTTCTCCCTCCCCCCCCCCCGCGCCTTCCCATCTGCAGAGCAGTTTGCCGAGCTGAGCCGGCCCGCACCGCCCTCTGCCGCAGCGCCCCCGAACGCGCCGCATGCCCCGCGGCCGCCCCCCGCGGCCCCAACGCCCGACCCTCCCCCTCCCCGCCCCCCGGCCTCCGAGCCCACGCCCGGCTCCGGGCCCGGCAGCGGCCGTGAGACCCCCAACTCCGCGTACCCTTGGCGTCCGACCCCCGGGCCCAAGACGCACGCGCACTGCCCGCAGGTCCCGGTGGAGTTCTTCTGGACCGCCGCCGGGGCCGGGGCCGGGGCCGGGGCGCCCCCCCCGCGCCGCGCCACGGCGCTCCACGACGACATTCTGCTGAGCGGCCCCCGGGGCAAGGGCGGCGCGGCGCCGTGGCTGGCGGGCGCCGCCTTCGCCGGGCACGGCCGCGGGGCGCCGCGCGCGGCGCCGCGCCCCCCGCGGGGGCCGGGCGCCACGGCGGCCCCGGGGCCGGGATGGCCGCCCCCCGACCCGGCGATGGACTGGAGTTGGGTGGCGGGGATGATGCCGTCGGTCCCCCCCTTCAAGGAGACGGCGCTGTACCCGAACCCGCAGCGCGTGTTCGTCAAGGAGATGCCGGGGCCGGGGCCGTACCACAAGGACGTGCCCGGCCCGGCGCCGGGGCCGGGGCCGGCGCGCGAGGCCCCGCCGGGCCCGGCGCAGGGGCACCGGTTCGCGGCCGGTGGGAGGCGGGGCGAGGCCTTCGGGCCGTCGGCGTTCCGGGGCTCTTGGGTAGACCCCCCGAACGCGCCCCCGAACCTGTTCGGGCCGCCGCTGCGTGACAAGCTGTTCTGGTTTTAGGGTCCGGGGGTGTGCCCGGGGGCGGACGTCCGGATCCCGCGGGTGTGCGCGCGGCGCGCCTTGCGTCTTCCCGTACCCCCCGGCCTCCGTTCCTGCCCCCCGCCCTGCTGCCCTTCCCCCCCGCCTCTGCCACTGCCTTTCCCGGTGCCCCCCCTGGCAACGCGAGGACCGTTGCTGGTCGTGGGATGGGTGCCGCATCGGCTTATGACACCCGTGGCATCGGTGGGCGCACGGTATGCGCAGCGTTTGGGAACCCGCTACCCCAAGTGTTGGGGCACGGTCCCCGTGTAGCGCATGCGGGTGGGGCCCATGCGGACTACATGGCGACACGGACATGGGCATGCGGGGATGGGGCTCACGCAGGGATGCATTGCTCCCCCCACCCCCAGGGCGCCCAGCCTATGGCACCGGCTGCCAGCACATTGCACCGCGTGCCGCTCTGAACGAAAGGCGACAAAGAACAATCTGCTCGTTAGCACCCCGACCCCCAGCGAATGCCGCGTGCTCTGACCTGCAAGCCCTTGGGGATGTAGCATGTCCAACTCAGAAACAGACATGTCACTAGCATCCGGCAGGGAAACTGATTCTCAGTAGGAATTGGCCCCGTATCAAAGGCCACTCAGTAATACCCGCCCCCCGCACCACCGGAACTCAGTAGGAACGTGCTGCGTCCGGCGTGTGGCTCAGTAGGACCCTGCTCCATCTGATCACGTCGGAGCTGGCGGACGCTAGTGGCAAGTCTGCTCAGAAAGCGACCAGCGTGCGTGTTGATGGCCATCACGTCCTCCCTCTGCATCGTGTCGCTCCGCAGCAAACCGCTGACATGCCCCGCCCCCCCCTCCCGTCCCGTTGCATGTGCGTTTGTGTTGCATGGGGCCTCCGCGCCGCACGCGCGTGCGTCGGTCGGACATGTATGTGCCTTTTCTTGTGCCGCCCAGCCCTCGTGTCCTCCCATGTTCCCTCATGCTCCCCGCCTCCGTCCAGTCGTGCATGCCTCCCCCCCCCTCCCACTCTGTGGGTTCGCGAAGACCTTTCCGCGCAGGTCCCGCCGGGGGACCTCCACGGTCCTGACTCCAATGCCTCCTCTGTCCATGCCAACCCCCGACCTCCCCTTTGCTGTGAGACCGCGCGGGTTGTGCACGCGGTGAAGTCCAGTACGGCTACGCGCAATTGTGGCCGCGCAGGGGGCGTGGTCCGGCTGCCCCCCCCCCCCCCTGGAGCTCAGGGGCAAGTCCCAAATCGGGTTTCGTTTTGCGTTTTTCGTTTCGTCTTTAGTTCTTGGGTTTGGTCACTGGACATGAAAAACGAATCGAATTGCGAAAACCCGAAGCTCTACACGAAAACCGAAACGATTGACACCCAAACATGCGGGACCCCCCGTCCCCCGAGTCTAACGAACGCCTCGTCCAACGAACACTTTCGATCGGACTGTAATTCTTTTGGGCCAAATTAATGAGGCACCGAACGACGTGTCTAACGAACACTCCTGTTCGGACCGTATTCTTTGCGGCCTTTATTGTTCGCCCGACACGGGGGGGCGGGGGGCGAACACTGCCCAGTGGCTTGTGGACAATGCCCCCCCGAACACCGCAACCGTCCGCGCCCGTCCCCCCGGAAGTCCCAACCCGCGCAACTACTGCGCCTTGATGGCAGCCCCCCCACCCCGTTTGTCCTCAAATGGGGCCATTGGAGGTGGTACAGCTGCCCCCCCCCCCCCAACACACACCTCCTCCCCACAAAGCCGTGGTGCGTGGCCGGCACCAACTGGGTTGACCCCTAACCACCGGTAACCTCCCCGACCCCCCTTCCTTGATCCAAATGTCCTGATCCCAACCTGCTAGACCCCTTTGTTCGTGCTCCCATTGTTCCTGATCCCATTTTTCCTGATCCCATTTTTACTGATCCCATTTTTACTGATCCCATTTTCGTTGATCCGCCATTACATGATCCCATTTTTCCTGATCCCATTTTTCCTGATCCCATTTTTACTGATCCCATTTTTACTGATCCCATTTTTGCTGATTCCCATGAGCCCCCCCCCCCAATGTACCCATAACTGGCGCCTATGGGAGGGGGACGAGCTTACCCAGACGGCCCATGAGACATTCGATAGCCGTCTTGTGCAGCGAACCCAAGGCAACATTTGGCACTGATCTGGTTTGCGCTGCAGCGCAGCAAGTCAAAACAATGTACTGAGATTCATCGCTATGACCATATGCCTGTGTCACGGGGGTGTATATGTGCTCAGTATCCGTGGCTCATGGCCCAATGAGCCAAGCCCCCGATAGTCGGCACGAAGTCGCCCCCCCCCCCCGTACCCCCCTCCCCCCCCCTCCCTGCCCCCCCCCTCCTGTACGCCCTCCCCTACCCCCTCCCCCCCCGTACCCCCCCCCCTTGTACGCCCCCCATACACCGCCCCGTACCTCCGGGGTACGGGGGGGCAACTTCGTGCCGTACATGGAGCCCCCCCTGGAGGAGCACGGGCGCATGGCCGAGCGGGGGCCAGCAGCCCACACAGTGCCCCCCCCCCCCCGCCCGACCCATGAGTCCCGGGATGGACGCCACCCCCCCCGCCTCCGCACATACCGCACGGGGCCGCGTCATGGCCCTACCGTGACCCGCCGCCCGGGCGCCGGACATGACCGCCCTGTGGATCGCCGGGTCGCGCCCTGACCCGGGCCGGGGGCGGTCAGGGACCAGAGGGACCCCCCGCCCGGCGGAGGTGCGGACTGTTCCGGACACCGCGAATGGGGTGCTGCCCAGGCTATTGCTTGGGGTGGCGTGGGGTGGAGATGCATTGGAAGGGGGGGGGGGGGTGCCCCTCCCCCCCCTCCCAGGGCGCCCGGCCTATGCCCAGTTACCGTCTCCCTGACCGCCAATGCCAGATTCGATGGCATTCATAACCGACAGTAACCGTCCCCAACCGCTTTGGCAACCTCCTCCAACCGCCTGCCTCACCGCTTCTGGGCCCTCTGAGTTCCCTTCCCTTCTAACACATCCGGGGGGGGGGGGGGGCAAAAGCAAGCTTGCATACCTTAAATCGGCCTCAAATTTCCAGCCTCCTCAACAAATTACAGTTTCCCCCAGCGGAAAACCGTTTCAGACGTGGGCGGGTGGTGGGGGGGTCGGCCGGGGCTGGGCAGAGCCCCCCCCCCCCCCTCACTGAGTCACTGAGCAATAGCCTGGTGCTCACAATGCAGTGAAGGCCGTGTGAAGGCAGGCGCGGCTGGAGCATAAGTGGCAGGCCCACCCCCCACACCTGACCTTTTGGAGACCCCCCCCCCTCCCGTCGTCCCGCTGGGGACCGGCCTGACATTAGGGGGGGGGGGGTACAAGGGGGTATGTGTGTGGTTCGACTGGGCTACTCTCCACGGCCCGGCCACCCACACCCTAAACCGGCCGCAGGGACCCTCCCACGACGCCACCGGCGCCTTCTCTGCAGATGGCAAACGGCAATCCGCAGCCTGTGCCTCGGCGTCCGATGCGCTTTGTGTCCCCTGCGCCTGTGTTCTGGAGGCCCAAGCCCTTCCCCATGACCCCCTCCTGTCCATCGACACGAACCCCCCGTGCCCCAGACCACAGACCAGGCCCCCAGTGGACTGCCTCAAGAGACTGCCCTTTCGGTTTGCCGAGAGGAATGCATTGTCCAGGGGAATCCTCAAGGCTTCTGCCTCCGCTTGCTTCGGAGTTGTCACTGTGTTGGGGGGACTGGCCTGCGGTGTACCGGTGCCCCTGCACCGCAGCCGAGCCTTCTTCCCCGCATTCAATGGACCCCATCCATCCGCCTCCTGCCTGACCGTCCCTCGATAGAGCCAGCCCCCCACCCCCACCCCCCTCCAAATGTCCAAACATTCGAACCCTCAATGTCTACCCCCCCCCCCCCAGTCTGCCCTTTGTAACTCCCCTGCCCCTCTTTGTTAAGTGGGGGAGGCTTTGGACATTGTGATGTACACAGGACCGGTGGTTTGAGCGGCCCATGACGCACGGTGGCAGCCGAGCCCTGCAGCAGCAGAGCCCATGCCAGTGGCCCGTGTTGAACATGTTCAGCTCCTCAAAGTCAGGCAAGAAACAGTGGCACAAGGAGCCTCTTCTGCCACAGACGTGAGCACACATGGTGGCATGTCCTTCCATGGGCACTTCAAGCCTGCGGTGCCCTCGTCGTGTGAATGTGTGGCTGTGTGCCGCACCGAGAGGGGTGCGCTGCAAGGACATGGGGACACATTGGGCCTCCAGAACACAGGCGCAGGGCACACGAAGCGCATCGGACGCCGAGGCACAGGCTGCGGATTGCCATTTGCCATCTGCAGAGAAGGCGCCGGTGGCGTCGTGGGAGGGTCCCTGCGGCCGGTTTAGGGTGTGGGTGGCCGGGCGGTGGAGAGTAGCCCAGTCGAACCACTGGGCTCCTGATGGCTCCGTTGTCCACGTGCTCGTGTGTGGGCAGCAGTTCTGGTTTGGCTGTGATGGGCGGTGAATGTGGCCTGGGGACAGTTGGGAGCTGAAGCCTTCCTCCGTCTTGGAGTGCTTTTAGTACTGCGGCGTCCGGCCGGAGGTGTTCCCATTCCTTTATGTTTGCTTGTACAGACCTTCAAGGGGGCACCTGGGCCTCACGCACACAGAACCACAGCGAGGCAGGCTACGGACGGCCTGTGGACAGAGGTGTGTGGACAGCAAACACAGTCAAACGACCCCCGCAACAACCAGCACATTCCCAATACGCCAACTATTGGGCGCCGCTGACGCGCAAACGGTACATCCCGCCACATCCAGCACAGCCCCGGCACACCAACCACTGGGCTCCGCAAACGCGGAAACGACATCAGCAAGAGCAGCGGCCGCAGCGGCCGACAGAACGCAGCGACCCGACGCAACATGCGAAGGGAAGAACGGGTGACTGTCCAGGGCCCCGTAAAGGAGCAACAACCCGACGGAATGTCACACAGGGGGACCATCATGAACCCACACAAAATGCGCTAAACGAGAAACTGACCTGCAATCATACGAACAATTTGACAAGGTTTCCAGAAAAAACCCACCAAATCCCCCCCAATGTGTTTATTTCAGGGTACCTCCTCCGTCACAGCGAAAGGCGCCCGGGGCAATGTCCTGACTGTTGTTGCTTTGCGGCCTTGTGCCTCTGTGGTAAGGATTAGCATTCAACATCTGCACCCCCCCAGTGTATGGCAGTTTTGTTGGTGGTGGGAGTTGGAGTTCCTTCGCCCGCATCTCTCCGATTGACCCGGCCCCCAGTGGTGCGGCCCTGTGCATCCCCCTTTCCACCGTCCGCCGGCCCCATCTCTGTCCCCCGCCACTGTGACCTGCTTGGCGGACGAGGGCATGGGCTGCAGTCTGCATGCGTTTTGCTGCCGGCGCCTTCCGCATCGTTGCCTCATGGGACCCGCTGGGCCCCCATCATCACCCCCCCCCCCCCCGAAGCCTTGCCTGAAGCATTGCAGGATCGGGTGCCATCAGAAGTGGGGCCCCATCGCCGGGGCTCTGCACTCCTGACCCCCTGCGACCCCCCCTTGTCCAAGCCACGCCTCGTTTAGCACAGATGTCAGTGAGAGCCGCCTCTAGCGGCAGGCCTCCCTATCTTCATCAGGGTCGTCGGAGTTTAGTACAGATGTGAGCGAGACCAGAAGGAAGCGACGACCGAGGGAGGGAGGGACAGCCTACGGTCTGATCCGTAACCGCGGGCTGTGGGCCAGCTCAGGGAAAACTGTGGCAGCGCCTCTGGCGCCGTATCTGTGGAACAATTGCTGCGGCAGCTTCGCCACCGGGCTCATGAGAGTGCACTGATGTGAGCGGAGGTCTGTCGATGGGGACCGCCGCTGGACTTTCCACTGTTCTATGGCCAAGCCACGCCTCGTCCACGGGCACCACCGTGACCCTTGGCGCACCCCCTCCCCCGGCCCCACCGCACACCCCCACGGGGCCCCTTGTGAGCCCCAGGCGTAGCTTGGACCCGGGCGGGGCACAGTGCCGGCGCAGTGCACAGAGAACAGCACCAGGCACCCCTTGTCCATTGGGCCCAGCGGGTCCAAACGGGGCGGTGGGGTGGGGCGAGGCGCAGGACTTGGTCCTCCCACCATCCCCGCCGTGGCTGGCATTGGTAGGGGCAGGTCTCACGCAACCCAAAGTTTAACCCTTTAGCAAGCCTGACCCTCCTGCAGTGTGTTTATTCTTTTCCGTGGTGCAGGTGTCCACAGAGCGCCGGGAAACACCGATCCTCCCCAATGGTTAGGGGGCGCCTTAAGCGCAGTGCGGGCGCAGTGCAACTATTTGGGTGTCTAGCCGCACTGGAGACCCATACTTTGTGATACTAGGGGCATCATTGTTGCCCTTAGCATAGGTTTTGATGCTTCTTCCACATGGGGGATATGGCATTTTTGGATTTTCACCCACTTTCACCCATTTCCACCCCTTTTCGGACCTTTTTGCCCATCTCCATCACGAACTCCCACACTTTGGTGTGGGCCCTTGAGTTGGGGTGACGGACTCCCCGGTTTTTGCGTGACCACAGTCAAATGCCCTATGCGAGGCCGCATCACTGCTGATGAGGATGTGTGGTTGTACCACAAGTGGAAACCGGAGGTTGATGTGGATTCCCTCCTGCAAGCCACTTGCCCCCCAGGCCAGTTGAGGATGAGGTGGACACATACGATGCTTTGGCACTAGCTGGTAGGGCAAGCGAGCCTTCAAATGCCGCCACTCCGGAGCATTCTGATTTTGTACTTAGTTGACAATTGAACAGAAAAGAGGATATTTGTGTGGCTTTCCGCATTTTGCATGATGTCTTATGTGAGGGGAAGGTAGCTTGCATTTGTCTTTAACTAGGATAGTTTGGGTGACCTAAACTTGGGGGCATTTGGAAGGGGTGTGCCTGGGGGTTCTTTAGGGGGCACCTAGTCTAAAAGTAGCGCGCAGTGCAAACTTTCCTTGATGCTTTCCTTGATCCCTTCTCACAGATAACGCGGCGCTCACTGCATACACAACCCCTTTGCCGATCCACAGGTTGATATTTGTTGAGATAGCGCTGGCCATGGCCCACTTGGCTGCCGGTGCTTGCTTGTGGCGCAAGGCCCACTGGAGCCCATGTCCAAGGCGCCAACAATGCCCTGAGTTATGTAGTCTGGGGTCATCCCAGAGCGTGGCTGTGAGCACTGCTGCCCGAGTCGTGCCCAGCAGAAGGCACCGGGTGCCTGGTGCAGTCATATGTATGTCTACATTTTGCCTACAAAAGGCCAGAACGAGACACTTATTTTGGCTAACCCCTGTACAAATGCGATGTGCTGGCTCCGCAGTGCGTGTGCAATGGAGGTTTGAGCGAGTGGTGATTGGGAGGGGCAGGGGAGGGGCATGGGCTGCTGCCGCTGAGATGCAGCAGAATGGGGAGCATGGCACCAACCAACAGAAGGTGGGCATGGGCACCACATGGGAGTGGCCATGGTCCTCAAGTGTGATGCATGGATGTGTCAGAAGTCCCTCTAAGCCCCTCAGCTCATCCTCTCACTACGTGTCAGATCCGCTACCAGAGTCGTTTATGGAACCAGTGTTCCCCCCCTTAATAGCTGCGCCCTTGTCCAAGCTACAGCGGGAGTAGGGACTGCATTAATTTGGGACCTACTTTACTTCGGTACCAATGCAGTGCAAGCACATAAGACATGTGTTTGGTGACGAATTTGCGAGTTACGTAGAGTTATGGACACATTTGTTGCGATTGTGCATAATATTCCCCTTTCTGGCACCAGCTCACTGTGCAATCTGCTCTTTTTGAACCTGGGTGTCGACGCCCTTATCCAAGCGACAGTAGGCGTAGGGACCATACTAATTTGGGTCTTTTGCGTAGCTAGTACAAGTGTGTGTGTGGGGGGGGGTAGAACTGGACGCTCCGACCCTTGATCCTGAGACTTATCTTGGGCACCATACAGTGAGCAGGCTACACAAGCTCATCTTTGTCTGCCCCCCCCCCCCTTGCCCAAAAAGAAAAAGATACCGACCATTGATCCCCCAAAAAGAAAAGAAGACAGAAGGCCAAGGGCTGATACCACGCCGTGCCAGCCAATACCAATCTCCAAATGGGATAGATCCAAGCCCGATCGGTGACCCATGGAATATTCCGCAGCTTTCTGGGCAATTCAAGGCAGCATTTGGTGGCGTGGTCCCAGCGATTGATATCATCTTGCCAAGGTACAAAACGAATTGTTTCCAACATTGGATTGTAGGGGAATGCCGCTCACGCAGTGCGCACGTAGTGTAAAGTTTGGTATGTTGGCGACTATTTGAACTCTAGTTATGGCCCTTTCCTACTAGCTACTGGGGTTTTTAGGGTGCAACTGAGCTTGCTTCTATTGATGACATGCATTTGATTGTATTTTGTATGAACAGGGGCATAGGAAGGGTGTTTGGTCTTGGTTGAGGGCCCATGCCGTGTTCACACAGTTGCTTTGCAACCACATTTCTGGGCACCATGATTCAGTTGCCTCAACTGCTATTCGGCTACCACCCCCTTTCCCTTGTCGGCACCTTGTTGGATTGAGTGGCCCCTCCTCACTGCAGCGTTGGTTGCAGAGGGCACATGACGTAGGCTCCAATCCAGCCTTTGGTGTGCAATGTCACGCCACCTTCTGCCATTTCACGAAGCGGGGAGGCTCGTTGCACCCCACTTTGTCGGGTGTGGATGTGCCAGCCGTGGTCGATGTGGCCCATTACGGGGTATCCCTACCTACCTACGTGAGATTTACTGCATGAGCTCGCAGTGCGAACACAGTGCAAAAACCATGCCTAGAGTTGAGCTTGGCACGTCAAACGCGAGCCCCCAAGGCAAGCCTAGGCATGGTGAACGAATTGTTGTGGATTGTTGTGGACAGGTTGTGGATCTCCGTCCACACCAGTCAAGCTCCCCTAAGCAAAGAGGGTTGGCAAAGCTGATGCATGTGGTCCACACAAGGGTGTGGCCAATAGCAACCGCACTCACAGCAAGGAATATATGTAGCTCCTTCAACGTCGGCCACAACCCCTGTCATTGATGGGGGAAGTTGCTACGGTATATTCTGTGAGTGTACTTAGATACCGAGAATGTCCCATATTGTTGCCGCACTGTTGTAGCTTCATCCAAAAAAAAAGGAAAACTCCGGGTTGCACATGGTCTAGGCGTCATGGTTGGTGCACTATTTTGGAAACCAAGGGGTGAAAAATGCTTCTATGCCATCATGGCCAAGTATGCTTCCATGACACATAATATTTACATGATGCAATTGTCTGCTGAGGTATCACACAGACCCCCCCCCCCACGGACAATCAAGGGCCCCCGCCAAAGAAGAGACGCGTGAACACCCATCGCCCGCACACAGGCTGCCCCAGTACCCGACTCTGCAGTATGGACCCGCCTGAGTGATTAAGCCTGCTTCACTTTCCACCCCGGTGTATGAGTCTTTCAATTCTGCACTAGGGGCCCCCTGTATGTCCTGATGGTTAGTTCCTGATGGTTAGTAGTTGCTCTTTGGTTTTGATGCAGTCTAACTTCGCAGTTTTTCTAGGTGTTGACCCTCTGTGGTCGTGGCAGGCCCCACCACCTGCATGGAGTGTACAGTACATACAGGTCCTGCGCCCCCATTGGGCTCTCCCTCTGTGGAGAACTGCCTCACCCGCATCCAACCCAGTGGCTAAGCTGACTTTGCCGTACATACCTCTAGGCCACTGCTGCCTAAGCACACTGTCTGCCTTGATGGCTGAACTCACCAGTGTCGGAACAAAAAAAAACATAATATTTACATGATACAATTGTCTGCTGAGGTATCACACAGACCCCCCCCCCCCACGGACAATCAAGGGCCCCCGCCAAAGAAGAGACGCGTGAACACCCATCGCCCGCACACACTCACAGGACATGCAGAGTCCTTGCACACGCCGAATACCCCTCAACCCTCGAAGAGGCGACAAGCAGCACACCTTCCCCCCCCCCTGGGGGGCATGGAGGAATGTGGATGTGGATGTCCCCCCACTCCCGCTGTTTGCACAAGGGCATGCGAGAGCCAGCACTGAACACACATAAGGCTCAGCGGAACATGAGGTTCCGATTCAGCCATAGGGGCGGGAAAGGTCTCACAGAGTGCCGACTCTCACCCAGCACGAATGGAGTACCATCAAGGTGGCATACGTGTCGTCACTCATCAATGCCCCATGGCCTCCATCTCCTTCGGTATCCCCAGTCTCAACTCCCCACCACCATCCCCCTCAATTCCCGCAATTGACGGCCCCTTGGAAGTTCATGTGGACCCCTCTATCGACGGGAGTGAACAAATTCGGTGGACCAAAGTTGTGAAGGTGATTCAGATATGCTTAATGTTGTGCACGTATGGTTTGTTGCTTCATTTCGTAGGCAAGAGGCAACCGTCGGTCTACTTGGGGGCTTCATACGGTAATGGTAAACTCGGGGACTCATTCCGGGAAAGCTTTGCTTTGGAAGCCCTTGTGCTCTTGTGTCCCTCTGAGGCGCTGAACATCTCACAGGCGGGCAGGGGGGTTAAGGCCTCTCCCGGTCGCCTACCTCCCACGGTCCGCGTTGCCTTCCCTGCGAGACTCAACTGGGAGCAGCGCACCTGGGTGTCCGGTCACAAAGCCTGCTGACTGCCCTAGACCCCGCAGTGGCGCTCGCAGGCGGGAAACACCGCCGTGCCTGTGTGTGTCCTAGGAAGGGAGCACCATCCTCTCGCAGGGCACCGTCGGGCCCTGCTCCCCTTGTTCTCACGTGTTCATGACGGCAGTGGCAAAGTGGTGGGGTCGGGGGGGGGGGGGGGGATATGGTGGCACACCTGCTCGCTCGACAGTTGGTCGTTGTTGGGGTTGTGTGTGCTCTAGGGCCGGAGCTGGTGGGTGGCTTGGAAGCCTGACGCTGAGCCCACCGTAGCGTAGGTGGCCAGGGCTCGCAACCTCCAAGGCACTGGGACATGCTGCTAAGCCCCCCACAACTGGAAGTGCTTCCTAGTGGGGCCTCGATAGACACAAGTGTAGAGGTTGCACGAATCGCCCCTGAAAGTAGCACAGCGCATTTTCAGAGGTTAGACAGAGCGTCTTCGATCATTGTTCGGGGAGATGCAGCAAACACCATTTGGCCCATTGTGGCCCCCATCAACCCATGACCATACCCAAAACTCTGCTGATTGATCTTGCCTGGGAGGGGGAGCAGTCAAGCGGACGTGGCACTCAGTTCACCACTTTTCATTTCACCAAATTGGTTTGATTTGGCTTTATTTCCACGGATCAGCACGGTCCGTCTAGGCCTGTCAATTTTAAAATGCGGCTACCCCCCCGTTTTCGTTAGTTTCCGCGTTTTCCCTTGTTTTGGGGTGTTGTTGGTATGTGATTTCGTGTTTTGCCAAAGGTCTATTTCGTTTTTATTAGGTGATGTCCAGTTTTGCACCAAGCGAATTTCTCGGTTTGAGCCAAAAATTAATGTTTTTTTTTGGCAGCCCACACATTACTGGTCGTCGCATTAAGTCCATGAGGGTCCGTAGTTGGTTGAGGGATGTGATTCAGCAAGGTCATTTGGTGCATCAGGTGGTTTTGGGCCAGAGAGGTGTGGATATGGCGGGGTTAGAATAGTTGTTGGTACATGGA
This sequence comes from Eutreptiella sp. 'Long Island Sound 2002', assembly GCA_964036045.1. Lineage (NCBI taxonomy): Eukaryota > Euglenozoa > Euglenophyceae > Eutreptiales > Eutreptiaceae > Eutreptiella > Eutreptiella sp. 'Long Island Sound 2002'. Next base: position 1,027,290 of record OZ038401.1, read on the forward strand.
AGAATGCCACAGGTTGGGCAAGATTTCGGCCGGGGTTTGGCAAGGGTTTGGCAAGGGTGGGTGGTGGTTGAAGGCAAAGGATGCTTATGGGTTGGGGCTGTCTAGGAAGCGTAGGAAGGGTGGCCCAAGTTTCTTGATAGTTAGATAATGGCAAGGGTAGCTATGAAAGGGGAGGAAGGGCTGTATGTCAGGCCCCAGTGGTGAGTGCCAGGCTTCGCAAACTGCCGGTGGGCGTTGATCGCCGCAACCGCCACTAGGTGGCTGTCCAGGGCACCTTAACGAAACCACAGAAGGCCTCAGTGTCACACAGGGGGTTGCACCATGTGCCATGGTGAGTGGTGAATGTTTATTACCGAATACTAGAATACACAGCAGCACAATAGTGGCCTGAAGGGGAGGAGAGAGGTAACCAGGGGTGGGTGTGTGCTCATGCCTCAGATCTGCAATGCAATCCCAGCCCCCCTGGCTGTGGCTGGGGCTTGCACTTGTGATGGCGGGGCTGGGGCTGGCCGTGTGGTCTCTGGCGCCAGTTCCTGCCGTACAGCGGCCCAGGTACTGGGCCGCCAGCCCCATTCTCCCACCCCTCACAGCGCTCACCCCAGCGTTGACACGTGTGGCGCCGCCCAACTGGGCCCCTAGAGCCCGCGCCATCCCACAGCAGCACACAGTGCTCATGGAACGGCCTGATGGGGCAGGGGCCACCTCCCCACCAGCCCTACCCCACATGGCCCCCATTCCCTGTTCCATGGGGGGCTGGCTGGCGGCCGCGGTTGTCCTCGCTATGGCTGCGGCCGTGTCCATTGCGTGTGGTCGCGCATTCTGCCCAGGGGCCACGTACCCCAGGCCCTGCAGACAGGGCAGCCACTGGAGTGAGAGCTGGGCCATGGCAGCAGGCGAGGGCGGGGTGTCCCCCACCTCTGGAAGCACCAGCGGACAGGGGGGACCCCCAAATGGCATCCCAGCTCGGCGAGATGAAGATTTTGTGCATAAGGCTGAACAATTTGTATGCGACGTGGATCTTACTGCACTTCTGAATGCTGATGCTGTGGATGGCCAACCACGATTCCGTGCCATTGTATTGCCGCCGTTGAAAAGGGAGCTGTTTAGAGACGACCCGTGGAGTACCGTCGAAGAGAAGATCCCAGATATTTCCCAAAGTCGTCTGGCCCATGCTGTCGGCCCTCCATTTTACAACCCTCAATCTATCAAGAGGAAAGCACGGGAAAAAACCTCTTCACCGCCGCAGCCGCTTGCCCCCGAGGGCTGGGGTATCAAGGAGCGCCGCGAATGGACAACCCTTGTCTACCTGTTGCACGTCGGACCATCCTACGTCCTACACAAGTTCGCAGAGCACTACCCGCAGTCCAATATCTTCATGGTGTTGCCTGATGCCGTTGGACTCAGTGGGGAACTCCTCAATTTGTATTATCACCAGACCTTTTCGCAAAGTAGTCCGAGTTCAGGCCTCGTGCGACTCCTCCTCAGTCCCTCAAGGCTCGCAAAACTCAAGCCCTCTGTCCGCGATGAAGCCATTGGGACGGCTGTGGAGCTCGCGGCAGTGTTTTCCACTTTGGTGGTGGACTTGGTGGAGAGGGGCTATGCGAGTGCTGTTGATCGCTGGGTAAAGTTTGCCTGTGCCTCTGCACCCCACATGCCAGACTTGACCTATACCCCAGAGGCCCCCTTTCCAACGTGCACAGCATCGTCACTACCCGCCTCAGAGCATTCCTTTGAAGGGGCCGCTGTTGTCTACCCCGTCATCCTGCAGCACGGAAAAGTGCCTGACAGGGAGGCCCTCCTTGAGGAACTTACCTTGGCCCTTGTCTCTCTCTCTGTGAGTGGCTGCCGTTCCTTCGCTCTCATTGGCCTTGATCTCCATAGCTGTGCAGAGGGAGATCTGTCCTCGATGCAGGCGGAGGCCAAGGAGGCATTGGACGAAATCTTCGCCACAGCAGCAGAGGCCGCTCGTCGGATTGGTGCCTTCAGTAATGTTGTGCTGGACCAAATCCAAAAGATGGAGGCAAGGGAGCCCCCCTCGCGTGACGAGGCCTTTGTGATGTTGGCTGCAACGCGGCTTGCCCAAGCTCCCAGTTTGGCTCATCCACTCGTTGCCTCGGTGCTGCAGCGGCATGACATAGCAGTGGCCCTATCATGTGTGCCCCGGATCGCTGCCCACACCCCCGACATAACCGAATGGCGCGCCGCACTGCCGCACTGGGAGGAGACGCAGAGGCAGGCACAGGCTGCAGGATGCCCTGAAGACAGCGTACTATGGGTAGCGGTGGAGAAGGTAGTGGCCAATGCACGCATGGCAGTCGCCCTTGCAGACCGCCTTCAAGAGGCCCTTGCCAGTGTGCCTTCGGATTGCGATACTGCCATGACAGCGCCACAACTCAAGGCCTTTGAGGAAGTTTTGGCGGACATGCAGGGGGCAGAGCCGCCCATTGGCAGGGCCTTGCAGGCGCTGATGACGGCCTCGGCCCCAGCCCTGGACAGGGCAGCACAACAGCAAAAGCTGGCCCTGCAGCGGCAACAGCGGAATGAGGCTGCCATTGACCATGTGCTTCAGGCTGTCACTGCATTAGAGGTGCGTGCTTCACTGCCCTTCCCCACCACCACCTCCTCCCTGCCCCTTTCCAAGGGGGTCCTTAAGGGACGAGATTTTTTTTTGTTAAGGACCCCCCTTAAGGACCGCCCCTAGAGGCCTTTTTGCCCCGGCCCAACGTGGGCCATGTCTATCCCCCCTTTTTGGGATCGCCGAGAAAGCAGGAATTACGTAGCAATTCCGCCCTCTTTTGGGCACCACTTCTGATTCTGCCCCCCGCTCTGAAGCGGTGGGGATCCCCAAGGCGGCAGCGGTTACGTAGCCACCTTGCCCACAAGTGGGCCACTTCTGATTTTGCCCCCCGCTCTGAAGCGGTGGGGATCCCCAAGGCGGCAGGGGTTACATAGCCACCTTGCCCACAAGTGGGCCACTTCTGATTTTGCCCCCCGCTCTGAAGCGGTGGGGATCCCCGAGGCGGCAGGGGTCACGTAGCCACCTTGCCCACAAGTGGGCCACTTCTGATTTTGCCCCCCGCTCTGAAGCGGTGGGGATCCCCGATACGGCAGGGGTGAGGTAGCCACCTTGCCCACAAGTGGGCCACTTCTGATTTTGCCCCCCGCTCTGAAGCGGTGGGGATCCCCGAGGCGGCAGGGGTCACGTAGCCACCTTGCCCACAAGTGGGCCACTTCTGATTTTGCCCCCCGCTCTTAAGCGGTGGGGATCCCCGAGGCGGCAGGGGTTACGTAGCCACCTTGCCCACAAGTGGGCCACTTCTGATTTTGCCCCCCGCTCTGAAGCGGTGGGGATCCCCGAGGCGGCAGGGGTTACGTAGCCACCTTGCCCACAAGTGGGCCACTTCTGATTTTGCCCCCCGCTTTGAAGCGGTGGGGATCCCCAAGGCGGCAGGGGTTACATAGCCACCTTGCCCACAAGTGGGCCACTTCTGATTTTGCCCCCCGCTCTGAAGATGGTGGTTTGCTTGGGTTTGCTGCTTTCAAGGATTTGCCAATTTCTTTGGAAGAGGATGGTCAGGCAGAGGTTCAGTTGGACATTCAAGATTTTTGGGTTGTCCCCACGAGGGCAACACGTCACGCCGACATTGGCGATGTGTATGGGGTTGGGTTGGAGGGTGAGGACGAAGACAGTGAGGACGAGGATTTGGAGCAGCTAGGTGAAGTTGCCAGTAGCTCCTCTTCTGACCTTCATAACCCATCAGCTGTTCCCTCTACCTCTTCTAACCCTGCCGCGCAGTTGGTGTTTGCGTATGATGTGGACGAGGCGGTGTCGAAGGCCATGGAGAGGGGGAAATTGCATGAGTGGACTAAAGTTGAGTTCAAAGCCATTTCTAGGAAGCATGGTTTGAGTGTCAGCGGGGGGAAGGGTGAGCTTATGGAGCGTGTCAGGGTGCACTTCCAGAGGTTGTACCAACTGTAGGGGGTTTGTTATCAGCTGTGCCACCGGCGATGGAACATTCGGGTGATCGAACGCTGCGTCAGTGGATTTGATTGAAAAAAGCATTGCTCTTGTTCATGTTGAATTGTGCAGGGTGTGAGGTAGGGTTCGGATGCTATCATGCAACATATGTGGGGCTAGGATCATATGGTTGTGCTACAAATTTGGGCTAGGGACTCAGGGTTGAACAATTGGGAACACTGGGGTGAAGGCATGTACTGTCCACGGGCTCTTTTGAAAATACCAGGTTCTGGAACAACTTTTTTTTTGTTGCGTTAAGGACCCCCCTGCCCCTTTCCAGCTTCTAGCCCCCCCAATGCCCCTCCCCGACCCCCACCCAGCCCCGCCCCACCCCACTCTTGCCACCCTACGTTCCCCATTGCTCCCAAGCAGTCCTCTGGTGTCAGTTATGTTTGGCTCCCATTCTCTGCAGGAAAAGCAGGTTACTCCCACCATTTACTTTGCTGCATAATCCTTCCCCCCTCCAGGTTGCTTCTGTATTTGGGGTTTTGCGGGCCAGCAACCCATGTCGCCAAGCAATGAGACCAGGTTTGAGTGTTGATTCTGCCTGTGTGACAGCATTTCACCGCACCGCGCAGCAATGGTGGGTAAGGTACAGTAATGATTTCACCATCACCACACTGTTCTCGCTCTCCCTTACAGTTACGGTTGCTATTGCAATTATGGTAACAGTCACCTTTGCAGTTGCGGTAACAGTTATGAGGGTGGGGAGAGAGGCAGAGGAGGGTGGGCGCTGGGATAGGCTCCCGCGGTGATGCCCTCAACAGGAGGCGGTGGGCCTGTTAGGGACCAGCGGGGTAGATGAGACTGGCATATTCGCACCCATACAGGAGGGAGACCCTGGGGGGCATAGTACCCACCAGAGCTGCCTGGAAACATGGGACCGGGCTTGGGGGATAGATGAGGCCAGCATACCCACACCTTGCGTGAGGAGCTCCCTTGGCAAGCCATCTCAGGCTGACATCCGGCGGCTCCTTGCCTGAGCTCTGCCATCACATTGTCAGTTGGGTGGATGCCGCCTGCCTGCCTGTACAGTTCCATAATGGTATCCCCCCAAGCTGCTTACAAGAGTGGGGCCGGGTTTTGGGGTTGGATGATTGGCACAGGGGCCCCTATCCTTTGGGGTTGCTGTGCATGCAATATTGCAATGTGAGGCCCCTAGGACTGGAGATTTATGGGCAGCAACGTTACCACCCTTTGTCAGAATATTGGCACCACACACAACAACATCTTTCTGGTGCCCACGTATATTGGGAAGTGCACCAACAAAAATCCAACTTATTTGTCTACATATGTCCCTCAGATAATCATCTTGCGAGGGAACGTTTGAGGCAGCCTGTTTAGCGTGCCTGCATATGCAGTCTGGCTGTACATGTGTGGGGGGTCTTTGGCTGCCGACATTTCAAGGACTGCAGGGCCTGCCGCTAGGGCAGCACCTCCTCACACAGACGTTTGGCACTGACACCTACTGACAAAGGGTTCGGCATATCTCTTGACATTCGTTATGCGCCAACTCGGTGGGTTTTGGCATTTTTCTTGGGGGTTTTGAGGTTTTCGCCCGATGCGCCAAAATTTCGTCCGTTTGGGGGGTACGTGTATACTTTTTGAAATCTGTGAGAAAAGGCCGCTTCAGAAATGTATGGGTCAGCGGGTGTCCGAAACCATATTTTAGCAGAATCAGAGGCCGAAGTTGGACGCTGCCAGGGTTTTCAGCGATCTGGCTGACCCCTGGTTTGTTGCCTGTTTGGCTGGTTGCATTTGAGGGCTGAAGGCCGGGGCTTCTCCAGGCACGCGCTGGGCAGACACACCGCCAGAGAGTAACCAGACCCAAGCCCCCGTCCCTTGTGCCTTTCCCCAGGCAAGGGACCGCCATGTGGATGTCAGTGCCGTGTGTTCGGAGGCGGAGGCCATTTTGGGGGACATCGCCGCCTCGCCGGAGTTCAAGGCTGCCGGGCAGCGCATTGAGGCCGCCCTGGCCCTTGAGGCAGTGGCAACGGAGGCCGGCCGCACCCCCGACGTAACCGCATGGCGCGCCGCACTGCCGCACTGGGAGGAGACGCAGAGGCAGGCACAGGCTGCAGGATGCCCTGAAGACAGCACCCTGTGGGTAGCGGTGGAGAAGGTCGTGGCCAATGCACGCATGGCAGTGGCCCTTGCAGACCGCCTTCAAGAGGCCCTTGCCAGTGTGCCTTCGGATTGCGATACTGCCATGACAGCGCCACAACTCAAGGCCTTTCAGGACGTTTTGGCGGACGTGCAGGGGGCAGAGCCGCCCATTGGCAGGGCCTTGCAGGCGCTGATGACGGCCTCGGCCCCAGCCCTGCAGAAGGAGCAGCAAAAAAGGGCCGCCATTGACCATCTGCTTCAGGCCGTCATTGCACTAGAGGTGCCTGTATTGCTGCCCCAACCCTCAGCCCTGCCTTTGTCCAAGACTTTGATCCCCAGGGGCTTTCCCTGCTGATCCAAGAACCATGTGTTTATACCAGGCCACAACCCCTCTTTAGGATTGTGTGGGCCAGTCCAGTCCAATCCAGTCTCATCCAGTTTATTTTAGTCCAGTCCAGTTTAGTCTCGTGCAGTGCAGTGCAGTCCCGTCCAGTTCACCCCAGTCCAGCACAGTCCAATTCAGCCCAGCGCAGTCCACTCCGGTCCGGTCCAATCCACTTGCCAATGTCAGTCGCCGGCTGCTATGGGCCCTGTCTGCGGCCATCCAAAATGCCCCTGGACCCGCCCATCCTCTTGCAGGCCCGGGATTGCAACGGGGATTCTGCTGAGACCGCGTGGGAGGAGGCTGAGGAACTCTTGGGGGACATACCCGCCCCAAAAGAGTTCACAGACACTATGGACCGCCTTGAGGCTGCCCGGGGCCTTGAGGACGTCTTGGAAGATGTCTGCAGCTCTGACCAGACCACATGGCACCGGGCACTGGAGGACTGGGAGCGAGCGCTCGGCCGGGCCTGGGGCGCCGGGTGCTCCGAAGACAGCGCCCTACACACAGCAGTGGAGGATTTGGTGGCCCGAGCCCGCAAGGCCCTTGAACACTCCCAAGACTCTCAGAGCGGCACTTGGCAAGGCCAAGAGCAGTGGCAGCGGCTGCAACAGGGACAAGGGCAGGGGCAGGGGCAGGGGCAGGGGCAGGGGCAGGAGCAGAGGAAAGGACAGAGGAAGAGGCAGCGGCAGAGGCAACGAGAGAGGTAGGGGCAGGGGCAGGGGCAGGCCTTGACATGTCCCTCTGACAGCTGCGCTAGTCCAGGCCTTGCCCGCGGTCTGAGGCAGGGCCATTGGTGGCGTTGCAGGCCGTCATCAGACAGACCACAGTGTCTGCGTGGCCGTGGGCAGCGGGAGTGAAGGCCCGGCAGGCACCGGTGTGACTGGGTCCCGGCCCCGCATTGTGGTGGCCCCGCAGGCGGTGCGCAATGCCAACAGCGACTCTGCCACACTGCAACCGACCAGCGCCCTTTTCGGCTTCACGGGTGCCGTAAACCCCAAGCCCCGGGGGACTCACCTCAACGCCCTCGCAGACGCCCTCGCAGCGGAAGGCACACTGCACGTAGACTGATATTGCAGCCGAAGCTAAAACCGTGGACGGGCAGTTGGCTGGGCTCATAGCAGCCAGCTGGTGTAGCAGGACTCAGCGGACTGATTGGCCTCGCCATGGCAGCCCCGCCATTTTTGACGAATGAGCTGGGGTCAACAGCAAGGAGAATGGTGGACGGGGGGGGGGTACCACCCAAATTGAAAGAACATGCAGCCAATCATCCTTCCACATGATGCCACAGCCACATAATCAAGCGCGTGGCAGACCCGAAGTGTACCCAGTACACTCGCAGACTCTACATTTTGTGTGTGTCTGTGTTAGTGGGGTGTGTGCTTTGGTGGAGGGCGGGGAGGGGTTGAACGGGCGGAGGATTGACTTGTACAGGGCGGGCCGCTGTTTTATTTGAAGATGCCAAAGCACCACAGAATCCACAGTGTTGACCCCGTCCGCCTGTGCGCAGATATCTGGGATTGAGAGCCTGGCCTGACTCTCTGTGTTTTTCGATCACTGTTCATTGGAGTGTTTCGTGAGCGCCAAATGGCACGGAAGGAAAAATTGACTATCCCCCAAAAGCTCCTGCTCGGGTGTTTTGAGATACCAACTTCAGGATTCTGGGGAAGATGTCACAATTCCGAGCCAACGCATCCTCTTTAATTTGTCTAGTTGTTGGTTAGCTGCGCGTTGGTTGAAACCGTGAACAACACCAGCCCCATCCCTGCACCCAACCCCAGCAATTGGTTCTTTCCCCAGCACTTGGGGTGAAGGGGGGGCAGGAAGGCTGCCCCAATGGTCCGTTGGGTCCGGTGGTGGAGTGATATCAAAGGAAATGAGATGCAGAGCCATCCACAGAAGTGGGAGCTCCAAGTCGCGAGGACTGAATTGTGTTCGTCCATGTGAGTGGGCTTGCTTCATTTTGGGGTTTGTTCTCGGGGGCATCAATAACGTGAGGCAGCCTGGCGCAGACCCCATCACTGGACGTGTCAGACTTTGCAGGATTTGGTTATCATCCAAGTGGGTGAGGAAGGCGCTGTCCCCCTGTTTACCCATGCATCACACGCAGGGTGTGCGATGTACAAGACACACACTATATGTTTGCTATCACAATACCCCGACGACAACATCTGCAGCAGCATGTCAGCTGGTGAGCCCAAAGTTGCGCCTGAATTTGTATTATAACACATACACTAATGTTACCCACTGCCCTGCAGTGGAAAGGTACACTGTACATAGAATGTTATTGACACAAAGTCGACATCTCGTGATGTCACAGCCACTTTGGGCCTTCTAGTGCTGAAGCGTACCCGAAGGGTTTGGGCCTTTGTGCCCAGTCACGGGACTACGCTGACACCTGGTGCTGCCACCACTTTTCCCACCCCCACCTCCTTCGCAGCTGCTACCTCTGTCGCTGCTACAACACTCGTCGCTGTTGCCGCCTCCTTCGCCACCGCTGACTGCTCGCTGCTACTGCCTCATTTGTGCCGCCACCTCCCTCTTGCCTTGCCTGACTCTCTGCCTTTTTCGACCACTGTTCATTGGAGGTTTTCATAGGCGCCAAATGGCACAGAAGGAAAATTGATTAATTCCCAAAAGCTCCTGCTCGGGTGTTTTGAGATACCAACTTCAGGATTCTGGGGAAGATGTCACAATTCCGAGCCAACGCGTCCTCTTTAATTTGTCTAGTTGTTGGTTAGCTGCGCGTTGGTTGAAACCGTGAACAACACCACCCCCATCCCCGCACCCAACCCCAGCAATCGGGTTTCCCCTGGCACTTGGGGTGAGGGGGCAGGAGGGCAGGAAGAATACCCCAGTGGCCTTTTGGGTGGAGGGCTATCAAAGGAAATGACAGGCAGACCCATCCACAGAAGTGGGGGCTCCAACTCCTGAGGACTGAATTGTGTTCGTCCATGTGAGTGTTCTAAATGCCTTTTCTGGTTTGTTCTTGAGGGCATCAACAAGGGAGTCTGGTGCAGACCCCCGCACCGGACAACACCAGCCCCGTGATACAGTGATACAGTGAACACGTTTTTATCCCGATGCCCCTATTTGCCCGTGTGGTGTGAAACGCAGGGTTTGAAATGTACCCCGGGCGGTACAAGACACACACTATATGTTTGCCATCAGCATCGGCAGCAGCATGTCAAATGGTGAGCCCAAAGTTGCGCCTGGATTTGTATTATAACGTATACGCTAATGGTACACTTTTCCCGACTGCCCTGCAGGGGAAAGGAACACTGTACATAGAATGTTATTGACACAAAGTCGACATCTCGTGATGTCACAGCCACTTTGGGCCTTCTAGTGCTGAAGCGTACCTGAAGACTTTGGGCCTTGTGCCCAGTCACGGCAGTACACTTGCAGACTCTACGCTTTGTACGTGTGCGATTAAGGGTGTGTGCTTTGGTGCGGGGCGGGGAGGGGTTTGAGCAGGCGGAGAATTAATTTGTACAGGGCAGCCCGCTTTTTTGAAGATGCCAAAGCACCACAGAATCCACAGTGTTGACCCCGTCCGCCTGTGCGCAGATATCTGGGATTGAGAGCCTGGCCTGACTCTCTGCCTTTTTCGATCACTGTTCATTGGAGTGTTTCGTGAGCGCCAAATGGCACGGAAGGAAAAATTGACTATCCCCCAAAAGCTCCTGCTCGGGTATTTTGAGATACCAACTTCAGGATTCTGGGGAAGATGTCACAATTCCGAGCCAACACGTCCTCTTTAATTTGTCTAGTTGTTGGTTAGCTGCGCGTTGGTTGAAACCGCCAACAACACCACCCCCATCCCCGCATCGTCGCCATCTGCCAAGAGAGCAGGAACGTTTTGAGGACTGTGTTCCACCTCCCCCGTGTCTTCTGTAACCCATGTATTTTTTTTTGTTGATTTGCTGTAACCTGCGCATGGAATTAAGTGTAACCTGTGTACTTTTTTCTGTAAACCGCATACAAGCAAATGCCCAACCCGCTTATTTCACACGTAAGTTACACCAGAAGTAAAAAGTACAGGGGTTACGCTATTTTTTAATGCGTGGGTTACACCAAAAGAAACTTTTTTCCACCCCTAATTGTACCATACTTTACCATACGTGGGTTACATAAATAACAAAGTACACGGGTGAAAAAAATTTTCCATACACGTGGAGCGGCGCCATTCCTGGCTGGCACATATGGCGGTTGTGCAGCCACAAAAGCCCGTTCACGGGGGTCCTTTTCCTGTAATTCTTTGCGGCATTCCTCCCAATGTAACCGGCGTATGGAAAAAGCCCCTGTAATCTTTTTTCTTTTTGCTGTCACCACTTGACCAAACAGCCGAACCAGGTCGTGCTGGCTGAGGGAACCTGTGTGAATGCCGTGCAGCCAAATGCGCAGTGCAGCCGCCAAAACTCCCGGTTGTTAGATATTGATCTAGACAGGGCATCGAACCTCTTGCCTACCATTTGAATGTACTGCACGGGCTCTTGATACTTTTGGTGCTGATAATAAAGCCCGCGGAAGTTGTCAAGGATGGCATGCATAGCAGAACGGACAACGTCTGTGAACCCTTGTAATATTGCTGAAGAACACTCTGCGGCCAATCCCTCGTGGGCATGCCGACAGGACGGAGCTGAGAAGTGATGAAGCAATCCTTTAATCACACTGTTGTCAGCCCATCCAAGAAAAAGTACCATGACACAAGCAGAGCGATCACTCCAACTCATCTTGGGGTACAGTGAAACGTGCCGGTCCAAACACGTTGCATCATCTCGTGGAGCCTAATGGACATGGATGTGTCACATATCTCTTGGGGAGGGTACCATTTATGCCACCGCGGTGGGTTTTCAAGGGTCGGTGCCATTGTAGCCTAATTTGTGCCCACTGAGTGTCCTGTTGGGGGGTGGTATGTGGGGTGTTTTTGGAAAGCCCTTGAAAGGCTATTTGGAATACCCAGGTCTCCATGCTCACACTTGCACTTGCAGCAGAGTTTTGCTTAACAACTCAGCATCTCCGGGGGGGGGTCTGACACCCCCCCCCCCCCCTTCGGACCCAACCCCCCCTGCCCCTAAAGTGATTGGGCAAATTTTTCTCCGGGTCTTCGGCCAATCAAAGTTTTCTCTGGCGCCTTTGGCGCAAGTCAGTTTAGGCCAAAAAATTTCTTCGGCGCCTTCGGCGCCTCTAACAACTCAGGGTCTCCTGGGAGGGGGGTCCCCCCACAGCCCCACCCACCCACCCCCCTTGGACCCCCCCCCCCCCCACCCTTAAGCAAAACTCTGGCACCAAGTGAAAAATGCACCGCCAAAATCTATGGTGTGACACGTATTGGTGGTTGTGGGGTGGGGTGGGGGTGGGGGCACAGGATCCTGGACATGTGGCACTTCTGCAACACGACTGTTGGGGCAACCGGCAGCAATATGCAGGAGGAAAAAGAGCGCCGTGGTAAGTGTGAATCCCCTGGCACCAATGATAAGATCATAGGAACAGCAATGATTGGGTGGGTGCCTCAGCATGTGGGGGCTAGTGCACATGAGAGGGTTAGTGTTGATAGTTAGAGCAACAATGCCACTGGTTGTGTCTATATTGCAAGAAGGGAGACTCCTTTCAGAGTGCCACGATCACATGGGCGGAACAGTGCAGCAGTCCAACTGACACAGAGCCTTTTGCGGTTCACTTGGTACCTCTGCCTCGTAGCCCCATACTTTGGCTGACCAGGATGATGTGGAATGGTTGACGCTTCCGCTTGCGACGCTACCACAAACAGGGCCAGATCCTCTCTTAGGGACTCCCTCTCTTGCTCTATTGGAAAGCTGGTGCCCTTTTCAAACGGCAACCCCCCTAGAAAGCCATGAAACAGGCTACAACAGCTGCCATGCCCATGGACTAAACGCCCTCAATTTGCTTTCCTTCCGCTTGAAAGGTCAGAAAAATGATTCTTCTGCTAACTTCATTTTGGCATCGTTTTGGGGAGGGGGCCGGCGTGCATGTGCTTCGTTTGTTTATTTTTTGGTGCATCTTTGCATGTTGGCGTTGAGGCAAGGACAAGCCAGCGGTGCACAGGACAACCACGTACCACACACCACCGGACCCCGCCCTAGGCCACCGAGTACAAGTGCCCACCACGAAACCCGGCATCACGCCATTCTGGTGCGACGGCCCCAGAATCCCCCCGCCATCACCGCCTCTCACGCGCCAGGCGACTGATAAGTGTTCTATCCTCCTTCCAATGGCAGCCACAACCATCAGCACCTGGCAGCTCCCCAACTCCCTCGCCCTCCAGGGCACCTGGTCCGTCTGGAAGTCGAAGTGGCGGGGCGACCCCAAGCTGACCCACCTGAGCGACTTCGACACGTTCGAGGGCTTCCTGCAGTCCGTGGGGAGCACCCCCTCCTCGAGCCTCACGGACAAGCACTACCTCCACATCTTCCGGCAGGGCATCCGGCCCATGTGGGAGGACCCCCAGAACGCGAGCGGCGGCCACTTCAAGCTCATGGCCACCACCCCCGAGGCCTCGACCGCCCTGTGGCAGGCGCTGCTGCTGAACATGCTGTTCGACCAGCTGCCCGGCGCCGCCAAGTGCAATGGCGCGAGCATCGTCGTCCACAACATCGGGAACAACATCGTCAAGCTGTGGCTGGGCACCGCCCACACCGACGCCGTCGGCGCCGTCAAGGCCTTCCTGCGCCGCACCCTCCGGCCCGAGGACTACGTCGCGGAGAAGATCACGTTCGTGCCCCACAAGCTCGTCATCCGGGGGTCCAGCAAGAAGCCGCCGCAGCAGCTCACGGACGCGCCCGGCCCGGCCAAGCGCCCGGCCCGCCCGCCCCCCGCCGCCGCGCGGTGCGCGGAGGAGGCCTCCGACGGGGGCAGCATCGCGTCGTCCTTCGGCCCGGCGTCGGAGGACGAGCGCCACAGCCCCATGCACGCGCGGGCCAAGCCCAAGGCCCCCCCCCCCGCCCCCCCCGCCACGCCCCCCGCGCTGGGGGGCCGCGCCGGCTCCGGGAGCCTCCAGTCCAGCACCAAGGCCCCCTACTTCACCGACGTCCGCGACGCGTACCTCGTGGGGAGCTTGCCGCCCCCGCCGCCGGTGGGGGAGGCGCCGGGGCCGGCGGCGGCGGCGGCGGCGCCCCTCGAGGAGGCCAAGCGCGACAGCTGGCGCCTGCCCCACACCCTGTCGCACGTGCACACCGCCTACGCGGACCAGTGCTGGGGCCTCTACCCCACCCTCTCCTGGCAGGGGGCCCTGCCGCGGGCTTACACGCAGTAGCCGGGCAGGCCCCCCGATGAGGCCCCCGCCCCGTTCCGGGTGGTGGTGGGCTGGCTCCAGGCCACTCCCCTGTGCCGTGCCTGTGATCCCCCCCTTACCCCCCCCCTCCCAGCCCCCCACACGCTAATACCGTGGCGCTGGCCGTGGAGCTGGCCTGCACCAACGGGGAGCGACCCGACCCGAGGACGCCAGTGTGGCCGTACAGGCTCAACCGGGAGACCTGGTGAAAATGGTGAACCCCCAACCCCCCCCCCACACGCGCACAAGCGCGGCCGCATCCGATGATGCGCGGACCACGCACGCAAGGGAACTGCCACGGGCGAGAGCCGACGGCGTTGAAGACACCCCCCGCTGGCGGGGCAATCGGCAGTTGGCACGCGCGCGCGCGCCGTAGGGGCCCTGCCACGACGGGGCACTCGGAGCACGGCACCGAGCAGGGGGTGGCCTCGTGTTTGGGGGCGTTGCTTACCGAGTTGCGGTTGGGCGGTCCGCCGCCTGTGCGTCGCCCATGCGGGTCGAGCACGGCTCCACATGTTGTTCCCGGGTGCTGCCGCACGCGGCGAATGGATTGCCTGCCCCTCCCCCCAAACACACACCCGTTGCAAGATTTTCCTCCTGCAAACCCAAACCAGCACGTGCACCCGGAAGCACCAACCGGCACATGTACTGAGCCTGTGTGGCACTCTCTTCCCCCTTCCCCCCGACAACACCAACTGCTTTTCTGGCCCTCGGCCCTGATTCACCTTCGATGGCACACGCCCTGAACACACGCACAAACCGGATCAAACTGAGATTGCAGTGAAGGCCGTGCGAAAGCAGGCGCGGCTGGAGCAATGTGGAGGGTCCACAGCGGTTGACCACCTGAGCCCCCCGCCCTCCCACACACACCCCTGTGAGCGAGCACGGTGCGTGGCAGTGCCCCCTGCCCCCCCCCTCCGGCTCCATGACATGACCTGCCACGAACAGCCTCTGGTTTTGCCGATACGCTGTGTACATGACGTCAGAATTCCACCGTTCCTAGCGGCCGGCAGATGATGGATTGCACACAACACATTGGACCAGCGGCTGCAAGTGCCCACATGGCGGGGGCATTCAGTCAACGAGAACCGACCACTGCTCTCTCTCTCTCTCTCTCTCTCTCTCTCTCTCTCTCTCTCTCTCCTGCATGATGTTATTGTGCAGGCGGGATGCCTGGGCATGCACCGTCCCTGACCGCCCAGCCCCTGCAGAGGTATGGTACGGTACAGTGCTATGGGGGTCTCACTATGGGTTGCCCCCCCCCCCCCCCCCCACCCTCCCCCGCGCGCCGCCCTCCCCTCCGCCACCCACACACTGGGGCCCTGCAGCGTGCGCGGGGCGTGCCAGAGGCCACTGCAGTGCCGCACACTGCTGCATACGCATCCCAGGGGTGTGCATGTGTGGCCTTGCCTACCTCTCCTGACCAGAATGATGACCCTCGCGGTTTGAGCAGCGATTGTAATGTGATCAGGGCCCCCTGCCCCTCGGAGGTGACTGTAAGTGGTGCCAGAAATGCTTATGTCCGCCCCCCACTGCCCTCCGAACGTTTTGCAACCGCCCGCACGGCCACTGCAACCGCTCCCCAACCGCCAGTAACCGCTGCTGCGGCAGCTCTTGAAACGCCACTTCAGCCCTCCTCCCCCTCAAGGGCAGCCCTGGGGATGGAGTAGTGGGATAGTGGCACTTGGGCCCATACAGCACCCGCATGGGGATAGGACCCCCCCCCTCCCCCCCGCAGCCGGTGACTGCAGAACAGCGCACGGAGCCACAGGCACAGGGCGGCCGCAGATGTTCAGTTGTGGCAGACGTCTGCCAACACTCATCATTTGGGAGCAGAGACTCCGCGCAACTGAGCCCCTCCCGATGGAGAACAAAGATGCCCATTGTGTCTGAAGTGCCCAAAAGTGCCCAAAAAGTGAACAATGTCGATGGTTTCGGGCGGAACAATGAAAAGTACGATACAACACAGACACACCACCCGTTCAGAAACCCAAACTATCCCACACCCCAGTCCGCGTGGCCCACGCTCCTTTGTGTTTGCACACTCTGACTTTCAGGTTTGGTCACCATTGTGTGGCCAAAAGGCGATTTGCTGAATCCCCCCCCCCCCCCTGGCCGGGCTACCCTACCCCCCCCCCCCCCCTGTGGTGGTGGTTGGCGCCCAGCTCCTGCTTCTTCGGTCGCAGGCACAGTGTCCGCGGGCAGAAGGAGTGTTCAGTAGGCATAGCCATATTCATCCTCCGTCTGCCCGCGCTGCCCGTCAGCCGCCTGCTTGTTGGTGACCTCCGGCTGCAGGAGACGGACACCCATTTTGTGTTGCCCGACGCGGCCACGGCGCGCGCCGCCCCCCGGAACAGTACCACCACCGGGTCCTCAGGGGCATTGTGCATATGTTTTGGTCGGCACCCCCCCCCCCCCTGTGCTGGTCATCAGCCCCCGCCCCCGACTGCAGAATGTGTGGCCGGGCTCGCTTGTGGTAGGGGCCGGAGGATGGCTTTTGCATGGGGCCAGCGCTCCATCGCCGCCGTGGCTGGGCCGGTCTGCTGGGCGAGCCAGTAGCACATGGAACTCTGTGGGAGGGGAAATGGGCGACAGCGCGACCCCCGAATGCCCCCCATTTGTACGCACATCACCGGACCGAAGGCTGCAAGTGCCCACATGGCGGGGGCATTCAGTCAACGAGAACCGACCACTGCTCTCTCTCTCTCTCTCTCTCTCTCTCTCTCTCTCCTGCATGATGTTATTGTGCAGGCGGGATGCCTGGGCATGCACCGTCCCTGACCGCCCAGCCCCTGCAGAGGTATGATATGGTACGGTACTATGGGGGTCTCACTATGGGTTGCCCCCCCCCCTTCCCCCGCGCGCCGCCCTCCCCTCCGCCACCCACACACCGGGGCCCTGGACCGAAGGCTGAACGTGCCCATGGCCGGGGCAGTCAGTCAATGAGAACCGACCCTTGCCCTCTCCGCTCTCCATTTGTACGGTTTCGCGAGGGCGCGGTGCCGGCACTCCCCCCCAAAAGCCGCCGTGCCCGGTGCCGCCTGTGCCCTCCCCTCCCCCCCCCAGACCCTCTCCCCTTCCCCCGCCTCCAACGCCCTGCCTCATCGGCCCAGCAAAGCGCAGACAGCCCCGGGGCTCGTCCCGAAGGCTGGGGAGAGGTGTGTGCGCGCGGGGCAGGCGGTCTTGCGGAACCCGCACCCCGGGCCTGGGGCACGGCCGGGACGGCCCCAGCAAAGCGTGGGCGTCCAACACCCCAACTTGAGGGGCCACACCAAAGTGTGGGCGTCCATCACCCCAACTCGAGGGGCCACACCGAAGTGTGGGAGTCCATCACCCCAACTCGAGGGGTCACACCGAAGTGTGGGAGTCCATCACCCATACTCGAGGGGTCACACCGAAGTGTGGGAGTCCATCACTCCAACTTGGGGGGCCACCAGCCCAACTCGGGGGGGCCGCATGGTCCATCACGCCCCCAAGTCCGCCCCCCGGGGGCCGTGGGGGTGTTGATGTGTTACATACCAATGCCCAGCCATACCACTGGCCACTAGGGGGCCTCCGTCCCCGTGCCGGGCGCGTTGGTGTTTGCACCTGCATTCCTGTTCGCATGGATCACAATTTGCAGGCGCCACCTGCGGTTCCCATGGGCTGCCTGCCGCACCCACTCCGCTCTGGCCTGCTGTCCATGTGGGCCCATCCCGCCGTGTGGGGGGGG
Organism: Eutreptiella sp. 'Long Island Sound 2002'; assembly: GCA_964036045.1. Lineage (NCBI taxonomy): Eukaryota > Euglenozoa > Euglenophyceae > Eutreptiales > Eutreptiaceae > Eutreptiella > Eutreptiella sp. 'Long Island Sound 2002'. The sequence continues at coordinate 1,044,802 of OZ038401.1, forward strand.
GGGGCTGCTGGGTCCTCCCTCCGGCCCTGCATGATCACAGGAAGCACCCTCTTTGTCACTTGGCACCGCGTGTGTGGAGTATCCTCAGCACAGTGCATACATGGGGTTAGCGTCCGTTTTGATGTGGGTACCCGTCCGTTTGTGTCTGTTGACCTTTGGGTGCGTCTGTTTGCGTCCGCTTTTCCTTTCTGGGGGTATTTGTGCAGAAATAATTGCCGGGGATGTCTGGGATGGTCAGGGACAGCGCCGGTGACAATGACAGGGATAGCCTAAGGATGCTGAATTCTTGTGCAATGCATGAGCAGTGATATCTCAGGGAGGGAATGTGCCCTAGTGGTACCATGTGGAGCTCATGCGAAAACCAACATTGGTTCAAACCCTGCCCATTGCATTTTTTCTGCACTACCTGTTTTTTTACCACTGTTGTAGGCACGTTTGGAGGCCAAGGCCTCCCTGCGTATTGCAGAAGTTGTGAGGGCACGTGGTGTGTTGTGAGCAATGATGCTTGTTTCCTGATTGCATGCGTCCGTTTGCGTCGGTTTTGTTTTCGGGTGCGTCCACATATGGCACAGTGCACCCCACGGGCAGCGGCCCCGCTGGGGCTCTGTGCACACCACTGACCCGCTCCCCATGTCCATGCCGACCCTAACCCCCCCGTCCTGCTGGCGCCCCTATTTGAGAGCGCCATGTCTACCCCGCGAAGGGACAGCACTCAGAGTGCGTCTGATGAGGACGTGCAACAATACGCAGTCCGGTGTTCTGCCCCCCCCGACCTGCCCCCCACCCTGCTGGCGCCACTTTTTGAAAGCGTGATGTCTGCCCCACGAGCGGGCAGCACTCATCGTGAGTGCGATGAGGACATGGGTCAGTACGAAGTCCAGTACTCTGTCCCACCCTCCGTGGGGGAGTGCCCCCCTAACCCCTTTACCTTTCCCTCTCTTCGTGGAGCACAGCGTCTCTGCACGGAATTGCCTGGCATGGCCCGACAGGGCCAGGGGTGGGTTCGTGATCCCCATGCACGACACTCCACCATGCTGTACAGCATGCAGGAGAGTACTCTGTCTCCCAACAGCGCGGCAGGGCTCATGAAGCATGGACGGGCCTCACGTGAGGCAACCTAAAGGACGGAGGGAGGAGCCTCTTGTCATACAGGGCGGCAGCTCTCCAAAAACCCGCGCGACTTGCCCCTTGGGTGAGTTTGGGGGCTGGAATGGGTGGAAGCCCCATGGACTATTGCTCCTTAATATGATTTCCTCCCCATGTCCATGCCGAACACCCGCGTGCATTGCGTCTCCATTTGAGCAATGTGGCGCAACATGTAACGATGCCTTTGTCCCGGGGTCTAAGTACCGTTGTCCGCAGACGTGCTGCTGAATGCCCGGAGCTGAGAAATATGCACGTCTTGCTCGGATTCGTCAAGCTACCGTGGTACCAGTGAAGACCCACATGCAGTGCCCCAGACTTTAGGCGTTAGAGCCTGCATCTCTCAGTTGCGAATAGCCCCCACCAGCCCAGTGCATGTGGCACAGCAAGTCCTCCGCTTGCCGGCCTGCCGCTGGGGAGGGGGAGCGCATGCCTGAGGCAGTGCCCGCCCCCTTTGTGCCGTCCGCCGGGACTGCGCCATGCAGTGCCGGCCGCTCCGCCCGCAGAAGGACGCACGGCAGCGCCATGCACTGGGCTGCAGGTGGGGAACACCCGGACCGACAAAGACCCGGACCGACAAAGACCCGACCTTCGTCTCACAGTGGAGGTCCGGGGGGGGGTGGGGGTTGCCCCGACTGAGAAGACTCCGGGCCTCTGGTCTGAACATCAATTTTTGGGGCCAGACCTGAAGACGGTGCCGCCGGCCTCGGCCGGTGCGGCAGTGACATGTCTGCCCCCCCCCCTTCCACCGCCACACGCCTGAAGTGCGCATGCTACACTGCAAGCGGAGCATCGCTGGTGCCCCGGTCCGCGAGCTAATAATCCTTCTTTTCCCCCTCCCGAATGAGGCAGCCCCCCACTCCTGCAGCATCAAACGATGGTGTACAGCATGCAGCCTAACCCGCAACTGCCAGCCAGAAGCAGAGAGCATGGCCGGGCAACCACAGAGCAAACAGAACCACGGTCAGCGGTGGAGCCTCTAGCTCTGCCGGCGCCGAGGGTTCTTTACCACGTGCTCCCACTGGGACACAGGGATAAAGATTCAAACCTTCAGGCCCCAGGCCTATGCTCCATGAACACTCCCTCCTTTCTTTTGCCGGCGAGGGGCACCGGGTTTGCGGGTGTGCTCCAGCCTCCTCCGACTGCGGGGGTTCGTGCTCCGGGTTGGGCCCGTGCAGTTGCTTTGAATGCCTTGTACGAATGGCCTGTGAGCCCGCCGGCTGCCATTGCCCCGTGCTTGTGTGTCGAGCAGGGGGATGGGTTTGCCGGGCGGGGCTTGTGCCCCCCCACCCCCCTGCCCAACGACCGCCTTGCACAATGCCCACCCCCTACGGCGAAGGAACCTGACACTACTGATTTTGTTCAGAATTCTGTTTTCATGGTTGTGGAACGAGTTGTGGTGGATTTTCACTTCCATCCGCCACATGCTTTGCCAACGTCCCCATGGCACACCACGCCGGAAAATTGTTCTTCTGGGATGCAGAACTGCTCACTAGCTTGTCCAACAACCCCCCGCCCCCCAAGGGTCAGGCAGCTTTGGTGCCTTGGGGGAGCGCGGCGTGGAGATTTAGCCGTCTGGCCCGTTAGATTAACAGGTGACTAGGCTGGAAGAGCCATAATTTCCCTCCGCTATTATGACAAGGGTAGGGAACAATCGAAAATCCAGCAGGTAGACCCCAAACTAGGGTGGTGGTTGGTCCCAAGGGGCCATCTTTTCCTTTTTCGCCTCAGAGGGCGCCGGGTAGGGCAAGACGGAGGGATGTTTGCACAGGTGTTGTACCCAAGGGTTTGCTCTCCCTAGGGGGCATTTGGGGAGGGGGTAAAGGCCAACCCATTCCAGCTAAACCCGCCGCAAAAGTGGCACGCGGCACGGATACTCCCCCCTTGTCAGGGGGTGCAATATTGCTGGTTGTTGCACAAGGGAGGGTGCGATGCGTGCTTCACTGCTGGTGTCCCTTGGATGCCCAACTGCAAGCAACATGTGCTACTGCCGTCGCCTGGCGCTTTGCCAGTGACTGCATTAGCCGGGGGGGGGGGGGGGGCTGTATGATTGCAGGAGGCAGAGCGCCGTGGACATGTACGTCAGCAGCACGCTGGGTGTCCCCCTCTGTGCCACCATGCCATGCACTCCATTGTCTCTGTCAGCCTGCAGTCTTGCGTGCCTCAAGAGCACCCTCGAAGGCCTACCCCCAGGGATGTATTAGAAGGGAAGGGGCCTCAGGCCAAAGCGGTTGGGGGCGGTTACTGTCGGTTACAAATGCCATCAAGGCTGGCACTTGCCGTCAGGGGGCCCGGAGGGGGGGGGTACCCCCCCCTCTTCCAATGCATCCCTGCCCCCCCCCCCCTTCGCGCGAGACATGATGTGGGGTTGGAGTCCTTCATCATGAACTCTCGGACATACATGCTCCACGCACTGATGGTTGGTTTAATGATCCACGGCCCCTTCGTGCGAGCACAACACCCTTGTCAGAGCAACCGTAGGTCTTGCTTCCACACCTTTTGGGACCGCAGAATTTGGCGGTCCCAAGTCCTTTTTGTGAATGCACTGGGGGAGTTGGCTGAGGGATGGTTTTTTGGGGATGCTGATGACTGTCCCTCCGAAGGGTTTCTTGTTGAAGAATCCCATGTTTTGGCCACACTTTGTGGCTGCAAAGTGTTGCCAGTTTGGCATACAAGATTAGTCACCAGATTGGTCATGAAGGGGAAGTCTATCATGGATGGAAGTGCTTGTGGTCTTTGTTTGAGCAAGACTGCTTTGTATGCATGACAGGTGAGTACCCCGGGGGGTAGCCAAAAAGTGGAAGGAAGTGAGACCTACAACCATTCAAACGATGTGCGCCCTAGAAGGGATGCATCCAAACGTTGCCTCAACAAGCTGCACGGGTGAGAAAATTGCTCACACGCCTTTTTTTGAAAAATTTTGATAATACTCGGAGCCAATGCCCCCCCCTCCTACATGCCAATGGCCCCCCCTCCTACATGCCAACGCCCCCCCCAACCCGGAAAGCAGAATCATGGCCCCCCCCTGTCAATGGCCCCCCTTTCGGGAAAGAAGAATCCTGGCCCAGACCATTGGCAAGGGGGCGGGGGGGGATGGTATGAACGCGATGGTCAAGTAGTGCACCAGGCCCGTGCGCCACTGGCCAACATAACCTTTCTTATTTCTGTGCCTTTGGCCCCAGACTCTCCCACATTGCCAGCTGCAGAGCAACCAGAGGATGCAGCACAACACAAAGCATGCACCGGGGGTTTTGGAGGCCGTGTTTGTCAAGTCTTGCACCACGCGCGCCGCGCGTAGTCACCGGCCTTGCGCAGTCACCACGTCCTGGTGAAACCGTCATTTTCAGTGCTTCTGGCGGTGCCTGCGCAAGGGGGTTACGCCAGCTCATCTTTGCCCCCCCCCCCCCCCGAAACAAAGAGCCCTGCTACAGTCCGCTCTGTTGTTAAAATTGCTTGGTGGCAAAAAAAAGGAGTGCCATGGACATGTAGAATAGCTATTTCCGGGACCTCTGCTAGTGTTATCACCGTGTGTATCTGTACCCTTGATCCCCCCCCCCCCAATCTCTTGTGAGTTGATGTTGGAGAATACGTGGAATGCCTTTGCACGCAGTCCAAAATTTTTTGTGCTACTGGAAGTCCCAGGACCCTACTTTGCTTTTTTTTGCAAAGTTCTTGTACTGCTGGAAGTACCGGGGTGCTGCACCGAGCCTCACGGTGCTCGGGGCATGGACCAGCGCCATGGGTCATGGATGCTCTTGGAGACGGGGATGATGAAGTGTGGTTTGGTGCGGTTTGTTGTGCTCTCGGGAGGCCACGGTTTTCATGGGAAGCCAAGTATCCGGCGCTTCTCCCCCCCCCCCCCCCCGCCTCTCCCTCTCACACTCTCTCTGCCTCTCTGCCCCTTCTCTCTCTCCTTGTGGGCGCTATATGATGTTAGCCCATGAGATTCATTGCACACTGTGATCCACCCCCCCCTCTCAGCGCTCCACCATTCCTCCGCAAACGCGGGAAGACAAGGCCCGGCTGCGATGGATGGGGACCCACCATCGCCTCACCGACCCGGGGCCGAGGAGCGATGGCCAGGTCTTGTGTTCACCCTCCAGCCGCTGGAGAACGCTCGGTGCCCCAATGGATCGTGTCACACCCCAACAACAACAGCCTGACTGGGAGCTACACGGCCGGGCCAAGGGCTGCGATTGCTGGTGTCAGTCTCCCAGAAGGCGCTGAGCCAACCTACAGTAACTCTGGTTCTGCCATGGGAGTGGGGTCCGGATGGGACAACAATGACCGACAGACACAGCTGCATGGCTCCGTGCCCCGGGTGATGGAGTCTGTTGCAACCAGTTCAGACAGGATGAACAGTCCGAAGCTGATGGCTTGGGGTGAGCTGTTGCTCATCGTCTAGGGTCGCCTTATTTTGTTGTGCAGCGTTGCTGCGAGGGCGTGCGAACTGGGCCTGGGTCACGGGGACGGTCGGACGGGGATGGGGACGGCGCGATGGCATAGCGAATCCGCGCATCCCCCGGCTTCTTGGGGCAGGTCCTGGGGTGTGGTGCGCGCGCCCCTGCGCCCGCAGTGCGCCGGCAGGGCCTGGGGGTATGCAGGGGGGATGTCGCTTGAACGCACAGGGTCACCATGCGGATCACCTTCCTCAGTTTGGTGACCCTGCCCCGCCGATCCCCCCCTACGTGTGTGTCCGGGATGTTTCGGGGGAGGAGTAGCGATGGGCATCTTTTTTTGACCGTTCCCCACCTGTGCCTGTTTTTGCCCCCGCCTCAACAACATTTTGGAGTACCTTCTCGCCGTGTCTAAGAATTTGGCCCGTCCTTTGCACCCACTTTATGACGATGGCAAGGGTGGTGGTTGGAAGCGGTGGGAGTGCCATTTTGTGTTGTTGAAATCTCATATTTTGTCTTATGCAAGGTGCCTTGCAGGGAAGGTTTGCGGTCTGGTGCGGTCGACTTGGGGGACTTCCCAAGGTGAGGACAAACTTGGGGCCAGAGATAAGATACGTAATACAAAGGTAGCGCGCAGGGCATGCGCCGGGCGCGCGCTGGGCAAACATTCCCCCTTGGTTGGTTTAGGGAAGCAGGGACAGGGGCCACAATGTGGGGTATCCCATGGCCCCTGTCGCGGAGCCCACAGCAGAGCCTTTGAATGACAGTGCTATGTCCCCATTGAGAACCCAGCATCGACTTGGAGACCCGCCACACGGATCTTGTATTGTGCATCATGTACAACAGGTGTGGTGTGTCGCTACAGTCACAGTGCCATGCATCATACACTTGGTGGACTTCAGCGGGCGGCTGTAAAGCCGGCATTGTGTCCATGTGCACCCTGGGAAGCCTGCAGGAGTGGCGGTTTCCCACTGCATATGTCGTATCAGAGTCGGCTCGTCCTCTCTTCATGTGTCAGATCCGCTACCACAGTTTTGTGTGGCATCATCACAGAAGTGCACAGCTCTGAACTTTGATCCCAAGAGTCATCTCGAGCGCCATGCAGTGAGCAGGCTACGCCAGCTCATCCAGGTCGGCCCCCCATCCCCCCCCCCCCCACAAAAAAATAAGGCAGCCTGAGTCTGTCCATGTGCGTGTATGTGAGCGACGCAGAGCTGTGGAAGGAAAGCAAGGCCTCCGCAGTGGACTGCGGGTGGCATGACCAGTTGACCCGGAAAAGCCACTAATGTTGTTCAAGCCTCATGTCGTGACTTCACACTGGGCCAGCCCTTGCAGTGGCAGGTCGTTCGTACCTGCACTCTTTTTGGGGGAAGAGCGGTCTCACAAGGAGCTGCTGCAGACTTTGTGGTTTTCTGAGGCACTTCTGTATGATGGATGAGACGGTCTGGCAGTTACTGGTGTTTTGGACTTCTCTGTGCATGCTCATGGCCTGTGTGGCTGGACACTGCAGTTGTCCTCCCACAGCGGTAGGTCCACAGTCCCCAGTCGTGGGGAGGGGGGGGGGGGGGGGCTGCATGATCCTTCGCCGGAAGATTCCATGGTGCCAAAGGTGCCAGAGAAAAAAGGAAATCACCTCGAAGAGAGGTTGTTAGATCAAGCGCAAGCGCGGGCGTCGTATACCCCCCCTTTTGGGGGTCATTCGCGTAGCACACCCCAAGGCATGATATTTGATGTCCAACCTCTTGTAAAATCATTGTTTTGCCCAATAAGACAACACCCCAATGGATTTTTTGATTCTGAGGCCTCTATCCCCTAATACTGGATATCACTTTTTTGAGTGGGGTGGGTGGGGGGGGGGTCAAAAGTTTGTGGTGAGAAGGCTCGAAGCAGTGGGGAGGCACATCGCTGTCGCACGAAATCCCGATCCTTAGTTTATGGATATAAACTATAGTTTAGGACTCCGACTGTGTTGCATAGTGTGTTCTTTGCACTGATGGTTGGGTCCGATGCAAATGGGGGTACGGGACAAAGGGGGGCCAGTCCAGCAACAAGCGCGTCATCAGCAGAAGTGGTCCAGGATCAGAGAGCCGCGGACATGATCACTGAGGCGGTGGACCAGGTGCGGTTCGACTGGAAGAAGTGGACAGCAGGGCCGTACAGGGTATTACTCCAGAGTGAGGCCTACAAGATGAACGTGGCGGAATGGGAAATCGGCATGCACGAGTGGCTGGCGGTGGAGGACGTGTCGGATGAGATGCTGCAGCAGTTCATGGATACGGTCGGAGGAGATTTCACCGACAAGGCGGACTTGATCAGGGCAATGGGAGTGTATCACGGCCGGAAGCACATGCGACCCGATTTCGACGCGGGAATCTTCGTCAAAGATGCATACGCCATCGTGGAAGCAGATCAAACGCCCGACAAGCAACGGATAGCGGAACTGGAGGCGAAGCTGGCCAGGGCCACCCTCGAGATGGAGAAGGCAAAAGCGCGGGCGGCCCCGGCGCTCACCGACGAGGAGATAGCGAAAATGCTGGGCAGGGCATTGCCATACCAGTGGATGACCACGCTGGCATCCGCGGTGGCAGAGCTGCAGACCAGACCTTTGAATGCGGAAAACTGGCGGGAGGACAAGTTCGTGTTGGCGGTATGGAACGTGCTACACCAGGAAATCCTGGCGAAACAAAATGGTAGGGCGACAGTCCAGCAGCACAACGCGCAGACCCCGCAGACACCCAAGCAACAGACGGGAGCTACTGGCGAAGGACGGCCTGCCAAGCCGGGCAGGTGCTTCCGGTGTGGCGAAGACGGGCACTGGGCCGCAGATTGCGGCAAGAAGGGGTCCACTGGAGGTTTCCAGCAGATCGGCGACACCAGGCTCTGGGTGTCGGCGAAAGGAGTGGCATACGACACCAGCAAGCCGCCCCCCACGCCGTGCATAAAATGTGGCCATATGCACTGGTCCAAAGACCCCTGCCCGGCAGGGGAGGGCCAGTGAAGGGGCGGGGGGGGCCCGGATGTCCCCACTGGGGCCCCCACAGTCCGCGATGCATGGGAGGCGCTACAGCATGTCCGGAGGCTCACGCACACCGACTCAGGGTCAAGCACGGGAGCGACAGCCATCCGGGTCATGGAACCCGGGTCGGTGGACACGTACACCAGCGCGCTGCGACAAGCACTGCTGGCCGGCACACCAGACGAGCTCCTGGTGGACGCCGTGGAGAGGAGGCTCAATGCCTTGGCAGCCAAGCGAAAGAGCGGGTCAAGCGCAACAGCACTCATCTCAGGGGTGCGGCTACTGGAAAAGCTACGCATCATCCAAGCGGTGGTTACCGAGGTCCACTGGATGCAAGCCAGGGCGATTGGTAAAGGATGGGCGCGCAGGGCACAGCCTAAGCCGGTCGCCACATGGGACCACATCGAGACGATCACCACCAGCCGGGGCCACTGGGCCTGGGGCCGGCCGGTGTTCCTGGCCATTTGCAGCATCGTGTACCTCTGGAGGGTGGGCGACGCGGCCAGCGTCACGTGGGAGTGGATATCCGTGCCGGGGTTCGCTACATTCTGGGACGAAAAGCGCAACAAGAAGGTCACCACATACGCCCTCTCGCCTTTTCTCGAGGCGTGGAGGGCATATCTCTGGAAACACAGACCTGGACACGTGCAAGTACGACAGCCGCTGGTCCCAGGAGGAAGGTCGGTGCTACAAACGGTGCTCCAGCAAGTGGTGCAACACCGGGACCTCCCAAAAGCTGCCTGGCACGGCCTCAAGAAGCTGGGGGCCGTGTCCTGGGGGCACCAAGGCGGAAAGTTGCGGGGGCTGCAAGTCTGGGGCCGCTAGTGGTCACAGGCCCAGCCCAGACATTACTGGAAGACACCGCCAGGATGGACACTACCGGCAGAAGTCCACGTGCCATGGCCGGTGGGGAACAGCGGATGGTTGGCCAGAGATGTGGAGGGACGACTGGTCCAACCCAAGTCACTCTGGCCCGCGGATGCATGGTCACCAGTGCCGAAGATCCCAGCAGCCATGTTCACTAGGGGGGACAGGGACGACCCCGAACCACCGGGAGACGACTCTGACACCTCCAGCGCCTGCACGTCAGATGAGGGGCCAGATGCGGCAGACGAGGAAACGCCAACGACAGAGCCGGTGGAGTTGCTGGAGAAATTCGATGATGTCGCTCAAGGAGCGGAGGGACCGAAGGTCACGGATGGTGTGGGTGCTGAGGCTGAGAACACCGAGGTGGAGCCAACTCCTGATGACCCTGCTGCTGCAGCGAGCGACAGCAGACCTGCTGAGGAGCATGTGGTACACGTTGTGGTCGATGACTCAGATGATGGTGGTGACCCAGTTAGTGATTTGGGGGCAGACGCTGCGACACCAACGGCGACGGACGACACGCCAGCCCGACGCAAGCGGCAACGCGATGGTGACGACCTGCCTGACAGCGCCAAGCGGGCATGCAGGAGAGAACATGAAGGTGGAGGCGAGCCACCTGTGCGGGAACCCGAATCCGACACAGCCCACACTTTGGGTATGTGGTCACAGCGACTCGGCGAGGTCCACAGTACCAGCTGTGGAGACCTGTGCAGGTGCACCGCACTGGCCCAGATGAAGTGCCCGGAATGCGGGGCTCTGGTGACGGACCACTGGCTACAGGCCTCCAAGAAGGTGGCGGAGACGATCTGGGTGAAGGAGCAGACGGTGAGGGACCTGCTGAGGGACTACATGATGACTACTATGTGCCGATGGAACGAGGAGGCGGGGCCGGTCAGCCGTCACCTGGGAGCGGTTCTGCATGAGCTGGCCACCAATGTGGAAGCGGCCACGGACATCTCGCCGCCGGACATCAGCACGTCATCCTCGCGGAGACACCGGTCTAAGTTGGTGGTGCCAGTGGAGGTGGCCGAGAAGGGCCTGGGGGACACGGGGGCCATTGACATACCGGACAGTGTCTGGGATGCCATGGCTCCGGCTAATTTCCTGTGGGCCTCTGAGGGCACCCCCCCCCAGCCATTTTCATCGGACCCGCCGTTGGTTGCACTTGTTCACACCCTGTTGGGGCAGCAGCTTGTTGCGGTTTCCCTGTCGCAAAAACCGCCGAATGCAAGGGCGTATGTCCAGCACAAGAATGAGCACAAGTGCTCCCTGATCTTACCCATGCTGGACCTGAATGCCCGCTGTGTGGACCCCCTGCCATTTAAATTGCCCACATTGGATGGGCTGGCACACCTGCTGCAATTGTGCGCACTGCGTAGGGAGCAATTGTTTTACTGCACCCTTGATATAAGCAACCACTTCTGGAGCTGTCGGCTGCCCCCACCGCAGCGCGACAGCATCAGGGTGGGGGTGCGGGGGCGGGTGTACGCACTGCAGTCCCTGCCTTTCGGTTGGAAGCACAGTCCCTCCATGGCGCAAGCCATTTTGGCAGCATACCTTGTAGAATATTTCCCAGGGTCGGTGGTGGTGATCCAATATGCAGATGATGTGTTGGTGGCAGGCAGGCACTCCAGCTCGGTTCGTCAGCAGGCACTGCGTACGAAGGCAGATTTAGAAAAGGCCGGTTGGGTGGTCAGCCCGAAGTCCTCCCTGGACCCCAGCGATCGCGTGAAATGGATGGGAAAGGTGGTCGGGGGAGACCAGGGAGGAGTGCAGAATGCACCAGCACTGCAAGCACACCTCGTCTGCTGTTGGCTTAGACTAGCCACCACCGGATATTCGGACAAAGCGCTGAGGCGCATGCTGGGGAAACTACAGTGGGCACTGCGGCCGTGGAGGGGGGCGCAGCCTTTCCTGGCTGGCGCGTACCGTTGGCTCAACCAGGGACCCAGTACTGCGAAGTGTACACCACCCAAGGTCCTGCGGGGCCTCCTGGAAGGCATTGCTTGTGCTTTGGTCCCATGGGTGCCACACGGCGCCCTAGGATCAACTGATACGTTTTACTGCGACGCGGCCCGACAGGGCCAGCATTATTATGTTGGCATTTGGGGGGATTCACTGGGGATGCGTATAAAGAGGCCGCCTGATTGGGTAGCTACACAGCAAGCAGCGGAGCTGGCTGGTATTGTCGAGACAGTGCGCACGGGGGCATACAGACGGGTACAGTTCCTGCGGATCTATGGTGACAACATGTCATCATTGTTTTCTGCCATGAAGGGCAGAGCAGCCACGGCCTGTGATGCACAAAACAGGCTGCTGCGCCGCGCCAGCTGCAGCACACTCTGCGCTGGTCTGGGGCGGTGGTTGAACTGCTGTGGGTCAAGGGAGAGTTGAACCCCGCGGATGTACCATCCCGCTGGAGATCTTATGAATCACCCGACGACATGCTTGTAGCAGCACTATGCACTCAAGCACGCTTGGACCAGGAGCGCGTGCACACACCCCTGCATGTAGGGACAGTGCGATACAGAGGCTGAGGGGGGGGGGGGGGGGGGGCACAGGCGCAGGGAGATCCCACAGCGGCCGCAAGGGCAACGCGTGGGAGCCACCCAGTCTTCGAGGTAAGCCAGCGCCACCCTGCCCTACCCCCCCGTGCCCTCTCCCCAGTCTTTTCTAGAGCCAGGGGGGGGGGGGGGAGCCGCACAGCGTTTTCATTGGGTAGGGGCATGGACCTGAACCCCGAGTTGTTGTCAGCAAGTGATAGGCTGTGTGTTGGGCTTGTGGTGCAGTGCATGTTTCAGTGCAGGGTGCATAACCTAAACCTTAGTTTATGGATATAAACTATAGTTTAGGACTCCGACTGTGTTGCATAGTGTGTTCTTTGCACTGATGGTTGGGTCCCCCACCCACCCACCCTTACTGGCCCTGGATCTGCTACCCCACCCACCACACCGGCCAGTGCCCTGCCCCCACCCACCCCCCCCCCCCCCCCTCCGGGTCGCTGAATGCATCCAGCGCCTGTGCCGCAGTACAGTCAGCTCTGCCGCCTCCGCTTTGCAAACATTGTCTACTGGAAGCAGCCTGCCTAGCTGCACATGCCCTGCCCCCGGGTAGGGGCATGGACCTGAACCCCGAGTTGTTGTCAGCAAGTGACAGGCTGTGTGTTGGGCTTGTGGTGCAGTGCATGTTTCAGTGCAGGGTGCATAACCTAAACGAATAGTAACGCAGCCGACTGCAGACATTTTGGTCGGCGGTTCGAATCCTTGTCGGGCGACTGTCATCAGCGACGCTGCCGGCATTTTCCCCTGACAGGGGTTGGAACCGCCAAACAAGAAGTCTGCGGTTGGCTGCATTACCATTCGACCACAGCTTACCATGAGGACGACTCCCCTCACCACTGCTTGGAGCCGAGTCTGCCAATGACAAAAAACCCAAACTGTGTGTTTGTGTCTCACTAACTGCTGGCCTGGCTAACTGACTGATTGGCTGACTGAAAGCCTCTCTTCGAGGTGCACTGCCAAAGGCAATAGAATTCCCCTCTTGTTGCCCCCCCCCCCCCCCGTGCAACCCCCCCCCGGGTGGCCGTCATTTGGCCCAAAAAGCATCGGAAATACTAGGCTCCGAAGAAATTTTCTTTCGGTTCTACTAGAATCGGGGGGGGGAGGACTGTCGCGTGGTGACCCCCCCCCCCCCCAGGGGTATGTGGCCAATTGAGGCCCAGGGGTATGTGGCCGAGAGGGGCCAGCTCATGCAAGCATACCAGTAACAACAGGGCGCCAAAGTGGGACACAATCAACGCTACGCCCCGAACTCAGTCCAACAGCGACAATGCCCTGAACCCAGTAGATGCAGCCCGACTCTTGCCCCATTCAGGGAGGAGGGAAAGGAAAGAACTGCAAGACACTGTCCGCGAGACACGAACATTCATGGAAATGAGTTGGCAATGAAGGCCGTGAGGCAGGCGCGGCTGGAGCCGAGTGGCGGGTCCACACCTGACCAATTGAAGCCCCCCCAGGGGGGGGCATTGTGGCTCCCCCGGGAGACTATTGCGCGCTGGGGGGGATTGCAAGGGGCGGGGGGGGGGGGGGGGGGCAATGTATTTGCCATGGAAAGGTCAGTTTTGGGTCCACACATGTGTGGGAGGGGGTTGAGCTGACCCAGGCGGCCCATGAAACATTCGATAGCCGCCTTGCCTTTCAAGGTGAAGGCACTAAAATACCTTGAGTTCACCCAAGATACTATCGGGCATCAAAAAGTGACGGCGAAATTGTCCGCACCCAGGATTGAATACCAAACCACTAGAATGATGCGGGAGGCACATGACATGCGCAACAGCGAGTGCCAAAGTGTTCTCAGAGACCGGCACTATGACGGTATTTGGTATAGGAGGGTGGGCAAATGGCTGCATTATATGGGAAAGACATACCAGGAGTGGTTGCATGAGGTGGACTTATCATATCATATCCTGGGTCTACGGCACGCACTTATACCAAAAGGTTTGCAAAGGCGCGAGGAAGCACCACACAACACGGCTTGCTCACCGCCAGGCCAAACGGATGTGTACCACTAGGAGGATAACAGGGCGAATCAGAGTATCACCAAACTCACCCATGCACGTCCTTGGAGCAAAGAAAACTTGTCATAGGTGAGAAGGCAAGGGCCAAACATGAGTCGTGGCGACCCCAGGTCGCTCTGCAGGTATACTCAAGGTAGGAATATAAGTTGCTCCTTCTTTGTCATCCTTGATCCCTGTCCTTGACGAGGGAAGAAGCTATGGTATGTTCTAAGAGTGTACTTAGGCAAAGCAATGAACTGAAAGTGGTGGCTTTGACCATATGCCTTTGTCACGGGGGTATATGCGAGCTCAGTATCCGTTGCTCATGCCCCCTCCCCCCGGGGGACTAAGGGAAACTAGAGGACTAAGGGAAAGGCGACCAAGGCAAAGGAAAGGGGGGAAGAGAGGGAAAGATAGGCCAAGGAGGAAGAGGAAGGACACAGGGAGGGAGGGGGGCGAGAGGCCGATGGGCACCACTGCCTATAGAGGGAAAGGGTCCAAGGGGGGCAGCAAACGGTGATCGGCCAATAAGCGGTGCCAGCTGCAGACGAGAGCAATACACAAAGGCAACATGCCAAACCCCCTCCCGGGGGGGGATGGGGGCACAGTCATTTGGTGACTGTTCCTCCCGGGGTTGGGGGCCCCCGTCGCGCATTTGGCGGTCATCAGAATTGGTCCCAAGTGTTTTGGGGGGTCCACATGGCAATGCGTCGTTCATGGTGCATTGAAGAGCCACAGGGTGCGGCAGCATCATTTTCCATCAACAAAGGATGTTGACTGTGGACTCGGTTGTTGTGGCTATTTCGAGTCCCTGTTAGTGCGTTGAACGTATGTTGCTTCATTTTATGAAGCTGTGATGAGCCGCGTGGTGGGGAAGCCAGGTTCCTACTCCGCCTCGCTATTGAGGATAGACGGCAAAATTGCAGGGAGGGGGACAGGGCCCAATGCAATTTTGTCGGTGGGAGCATCTGTGCCTGTGCAAGGGTGAATGGTGCAACAATATTAAACCCATGGACCACTCATTTGAACTTGTGCATTTGCCCAATGCTCCGTTCACACCGTTGTGCGTAGCATCTCATTGTCATCAGGTTGGTGACAAACAAAAACAGTGTCAAGTATCATAGTCAGCTCGTCACTATGTGTTAGACCCGCCGCCACAGTCATTTATGGGATTATCGTAGAACTGGACTGCTCTGGGCCTTGATCCCGGGAGTTAGTGAGCAGGCCACGTGAGCTCATCTTTATCTGCCCCCCCCCCCACCTACAGCAACCGGCGCCACCGCCGGTACCGGCGGATAGGGTGGAGGTCTCGTCCGTTTTACCCCCCGCAACCCCCAAAAAGGACACGCAGGCACCACACACACCTGTAGCAGTGCGCGCCGCCACCTGTACTCGGGCGGATCGACGGGAGGTCCCGTCCGGTATTCAAAGGGATCGGTGGGAGACCCCACCGATCCAACGGCGCCAGCGGGAATCGAACCACCTCCTTCACGGCAAGCGCCGGGTGCGCTGCCATTCGAGCAGCGGTCTTCTCAGGTATAATAGGCCTCACCCCAGAGAACAGCCGTACAGCACACACACCCTCACCACATGCAGGCGCCCCGGCGCCGCCCTGCCTTCCCTCTCCTTGTATGGCTGTATGTTGACCTCCACAAAAGCCAGTATCCACTAGGGTTTCTAAATCCTAATGACCTAAATAGCCCAGGGCCGGTGGCGGTGGCCCACGAGGGTGACCTCTGACCGCCCCCACCCCCCATGACCTGGTACACCCGAAACACAGGTATGTGGCCAAGAGGGGCCAGCATACGCAAGCATACAAGTGCGCCGGCGGGCACCAAAGTGGGACACATTTAACGCTACGCCCCGAACTCAGTCCAAAAGGCGACAAAGCCCCGAACCCTGTAGAAGCAGCCCAACTCTTACCCCATTCACGGCGGAGGGAAGGGGCAAGAACTGCAAAGAACTCTCCGCGTGACACGCACAATCATGGAACTGAGTTGGCAATGAAGGTCATGAGGCAGGCGCGGCTGGAGCTAAGTGGCGGGTCCACACCTGACCTATTGAGGCCCCCCGAAAAAAGTACCTCATTGTCACCAGGCTGAAAAAAGTTGTGAAAATTCAGACACATGGCCACCCACCCAACTGCAGAGGGGGCATAGGCAACCGAAACTACGCCTTGGCACATCAATCAACCTTTTTTTATCGGAATGTGTTGATGCCATGAGAGGGAGTACCGGACATGGTGCGCGCACGGTGAGTAGACTAGCACCAGGCATTACCATGAACCATCCACCAAGTAGTAGCAGAGCCTCGGAAGTAATAGCCCCCAAGCTACATCCAGCTTTTACAGGGTCACTTTGAGTTTTGCAATTTTATATTAGAAGCTTCTCAATCTCGAATAGTTGTTGTTTGGCACCACATTGTCCACGATGTGGTGTGAACCACCCAGAATTGTTGGGCCACCTCCTGATTGATGAGAATTTGCCATGCCATACCCGCCTGCCCCACATGATTGGCTTAGGGACTGCTTGTGGGGGGTTATTTGCAAAGTTTGTGGTGCATGCACACTGGGAAGCCTACGGGCGTGGCAGCCTCCCACTGCATCACCTGGTTTCAGACTCGGCTAATCCTCACTACGTGTCAGATCCGCTACCACAGCCAATGTGGGATCATCGTAGCACTTGACAGCTCTGAACCTTGATTCCGAGAAGTTATCTCGAGTACTGTGAAGTGAGCTGGCTATGCCAGCTCATCTTGGTCAGCACCAAAAAAAAAAGTTTGTGGTGCCTGTGTGGTGCGCGCGGTGCACTGCTGCTACAGCTGTGGCAAACAGCGAGCCAAGTCACCTCGAAGAGAGGTTGTTAGATCAAGAGCAGGCGCGTGCGTCGTATACCCCGCCTTTTTGGAGGTCGTTTGCGCAGCATACCCCAAGGCATGATATTGGATGTCCAACCCCTTGTAAAATCATTATTTTGCCCAATAAAACGATCCCCTGATGGATTTTTTGACTCTGAGGCCTCTATCCCCTGAAACTGGATATCACATTTTTTTTTTGGGGGGGGGTCAAAAGTTTGTGCTCAGAGGGATTTGAACGATGGTCGGGTGCAATAAACCTTACAGGTTGGCCGGCGCCGCCGGCGGTTGGCCGGGCGGGAATCAAACCGCCCACATGATGGTTGGCGGTTGAGTGCATTACCACTCGACCGCGGATCTGCTATGTGTAGGGCTCCCCACTGCTTGTAGCCCAGTCGGCCACTGAAAAAACCCAGTCTGTGTTTTCTGTTTGCTTGTCTGCCTGCCTGCTTGCCCGACTGAGCAGCTGCATTTCGAGAACACCGGAGCCCTGGTGCAGTCCCGCTTTGTCGTTGACATTGCCTTGTGGCCATTGCCCCAGGTACCCCTCCCCCCCCCCCTTGTCGTTCCCCACCCCTTGTCGTTCCCCGGGGGGGGGGGGGGGCGTCACTTGGTCAACCCAAAATTTTTCGTTGCGGCTCATTGTGTTGTTGTGTGGGTGACTGTGTTGTGGGGCACTACCACTTGTATCCCTTAAAATGGGTTCCCAAAAATCTGCTTGCGCCTGCCAAGCCTCCTACCAAGAAGGCAAAACCACCACCCAAGAGTGCTGCCCAAAGCATTCCAGTGGAAAGTGGTGAGCATGTGCAAGAGTTCAAGGTGAAGTGGAGCAGGACCAAGAAAATTTACACCGAGCCGGTCAAGGAGTAGGTCTCCGTACATTGGCAGCCCTTTGAGCGCATCCTATGCTGAATTCTTTCGTTTTATGCTGCAATTTTTGTGCCTGCAAATGTGCGTGTACGGTGGGGGTGTGGTCCCCCAGGGGGGGGTTTGGTTTGGTTTGGATCTCGGCTTGCGCCAAAGGTGGTGACCCACGGCCAGTGTGCCCGTACCTCACCGGCTCGACTGGGTACCCACCCTGGTTGTCTGGTCTCACAGCCGCCCAGACTGCTGACGATCCCCGTACCTCGTCAAGGCACTGGCGAGAGGGAGATACCGCCATGCCTGTATGTGTAGGCGCGCGTGCCGTGGGGGGTCCTTGGGGGGGGGGGAGGGGGCTTTCAAGGCAGAGGCACACCTTTTGTCGTTCTCCTGCGGGTCGTGGTTGGCGCGTGTGGGGGGTTGTGTGTGCCCGGTGCTCCGGGCCCCAGCAGCGGGGCATGGGTGCCCTACCACGAGGCTGCTGAGGGAGTCTGTGGGTCGGGTGACCTGCAGCTTCCTCCCGCCTACGACTGAACCCCAGAGGGGTGCACGGGGCGTGTGGTCTGTGGTGCTCTTTGATTGACCCAGAGGGTCACAGGCAGCGTTGCACAGAGTGCCAGACTGGCTGGGAGCGTCCCAGTAGAAGGAAGGTCCTGGGGCGTGCGGAGCACTTCCCTGCCCCAGGAGCACTCTAGGGAGCGGAGCTCCCAGTGAGCCTGCTGCGCCCTGGTCACCTCTGACGAGGCGGGACCCTGAGGGTGACACCGCTCGCCACCCCTCCTGGGGGTGGGGGACCTTCTCTTGGTGACCATCCCCCAGGGGGAATGCCATGCACGCAGTGCGCACGCAGTGCGAAATTTTGGATGTCGGCAAATACTCGAACCCTAGTTTTGGCCCCTTTTCACAAGTTTTTGGTTCCGTACCAGGGTTTTTTTGGCTTCCCAAGCATTTAGGATGTGGCATATTTGAATTGTCAACCATTTCCCCCTAGAAGAGGCCCATCGACAAAGTGTACACAGCCGACACAACCCGGATCTCGACGTGGTCATTGCCGACACTGCAGTGAGCCTCGTATCCGTAGAGGCGGTTCAATTTGCCCTGCAGAGTACTCTTCCCGACAGATAGTACGTGCACCAAGACCTTGGTCGACTTCAAGGTGATTCTCGAACCGAGATGCTCAAGATCATCGATCGGTATGGCCACGTCCACAACTGCAGAGAAGTCAACATGGTCATCGTCGCTCGAAGGCTCTCGATCGCCGATACTCGATGGTGGCGAGTCGACACCAAGACCGGATAGTTCTTCTTCGACGATGCTGTTGGTTATAACTACAACCAGAAGTATCGATGGACACCTGGCCAACCCTATGGTATTGACACCTTTCAGTCTTCCCTCTAGTAAACAGGTGACGGGTATTCTTGGGTGAGTATCCTAGCCTCTGCGTGCGCAATATGCACGCAGTGCGCAC
The DNA here is from genome assembly GCA_964036045.1 of Eutreptiella sp. 'Long Island Sound 2002'. NCBI lineage: Eukaryota > Euglenozoa > Euglenophyceae > Eutreptiales > Eutreptiaceae > Eutreptiella > Eutreptiella sp. 'Long Island Sound 2002'. The sequence continues at coordinate 1,063,962 of OZ038401.1, forward strand.
GCAGTGCAAACACTTAGCCAGGGGGTGGTGGGGGACTGTCTTCTCTGGGGTGGGGAACAACAAGGGGGGGGGAGGGTACACTAAATGCGCACAGTGGCCGAACCCATGTTTATGTGGTAAACAGAAGTTTAATGCCACGTGTGTGACCCCTGTTCCGTGTTAGACTCACCCTCACCGACCCCGAATGCAGTTTTGCGGAGAGGAGCATCTGTGCCTGTACCCCCCTCCCCCCTTGTATAAGCTACGGCCTTGTCCAAGCTATAGTAGGCATAGGGACCGTGTTAATTTGGGACCTAATTTGATTTGGCACCAAATGTAGTGTAGCCACATAAGACATGGGTTGGTGACAATTTTGCCAGTTGCATAGAGTCATGGACACATTTTTTGTGAGTGTTTGCCCACTTGAACCCACATAGCTCTGACTTTGGGCATATTTGTGCGTTATGTCCCCCTTTCTTGCACCAGCTCACCATGCAATCTTCTCTTTTGAACCTGGCCTTGTCCAAGCTACAGTCGGCGTAGGGACCGTATTAATTTGGGACTTTTGTGTGGCTTATACAAAGGGGGGGGAGGGTACAAGGGTGAGGGGTGGGCAATGTACAACTCGAGCGTGTGGTGCACGCTGGGCCCCATCGCTGCACCGCCCTGCCCTGCACCCTGCACCGCCCCCGCCCTCTGTGCCGCGCAGCCCTCCTCACTTGCCTTTTGGGTGACCAGCATCACCCCCCAGAATGTCCGGCGACGGCCAGATGCCCTGGCCCCCGTCAATGCCCCACAACAACTACCTCGTCCCGGACCGCCAGAGGGCCCAGAACCAGCGGCTGCTGAACGGCCCCGCCCCGCGCTCCTGCTCCTGCTCTGTCGGCGTGGCGCTGCTGATCCCCACCATCATCCTGATGGTCACCCTCACGGGGGTGACCTGGGGCCTGCTGTACCTCGAGGCCACCCGCTCCGTCGAGGAGCTGGCGGGCACCATCCAGACCTTCTTCGTCACGGCCGCGCGGGCGGACATCGGGGCGCGCCTGGACGCCATCCAGCGGGTGCACGACATGAACGCCTTCGTCTGGGCCAACACCAGCTGCGACGCCTCCGTCGCCGCCGACGGCAGCAACGCCACCTCCTTCGACGCGTTCGACGACGTGCGGGCCACGCTCTGGCGGTCGCTGGAGACCATCGAGCGCATTGAGGCGCACCAGGCGGACATCATCGTGTCGGTGGGATTCCCCAACGGCGCCGCGCTGGGTGTGCCTTCTGCTGCGTCAGCAAATGGCTTTGGCGCGCCCAACCGACTGTTGCCGTTGCAGCCCCCCTACCGGGCTCCTTTTAACAACTCGGCACCACTGGCGGTGGGGGGGGGGGGGCACACCACCACCCCCGAACCCTCTTTTGGCCGACTATATAAGACACTGCAGTACAAAATACGATGACTGCCTGCATGCAACACACTGTCTGTCCTGTTTCCACTGTGACTGTGATCAAGCACTCCTGTCGCTCTCAGCGGCAGTGGTTGTCCTATCATGTGTGTTGTGTGTTATGGCTGTGAGTGATCGTGGAGGCAGAGTGCATTGTATAGTCAACAGTATACATGATGTAGAATCAGGCGTGGCCGAATAACCACACATCAAACAAACCAGCCCTTTTCGAAGTTTGATTGTAGATCTGTGCCTGGCTATGCCGGATGGATGCCTGGTGGTTCATCCTGATGGACATAGTGTATCTCCATGGACAAATGAACTGGTGCAGTTTGAATGATGATTGCGTCCCCTGCCCCCCCCCCCCCCCAACCCCCTTAAAAGATTAGGCCAAGTTTCTTCTGGGCCTTTGGCCAATCGAAAGAGAAGCAACACAACCACAACGTCCACAACCCTACTCTACTTTCAAACTACTTGTTAGTATTGCATCCTCATTATTGAGGGTTGAAAAGAAAATGCCGGTTGAGACCAACTATGGTCTTGCCCGTTTCACCGCCGGGACCAATACCTTTCGAACCTGGGGGGGGGTTGCATACAAGGGCCACCCGGGGGTTGCATACAAGGGCCGCCCCCCCCCCCCCTGGGGGGGGTTGCATACAAGGGCCGCCCCCCCCCCCCTGGGGGGGTTCTCCCAAAATCCCCTTACAACCCCGAAAGCGCAAGGCATTTTTTAAAGGGGGGGGGTTACAAACCCCAGCATGGTGTCCAAGTTCTGATAATCCCCCCCCCCCCCGCCTGCTTAATGTGACTCCTGGGTTTGTGATCTGCCCTTGTTCTTGTTGGAATATGCACAGGCTACGCACTTTGGAGAGTTGGGAGACCCCATCCGCAACCGGAGCTGCAACCCTGACCTCTTATGACGGATTCCGGGATGTGCCTGCGGTGCAGACCCTCCCCCTTTGGGGGCGCAGGGACGCAGCACCGGTGGCGACCGCCCCTCCCTCCCCCGGAGACCCAAGGCCCTCCAAATCGCCTCCCGCAGCGGCCAAGTGCCACCCGAAGCAGCCACTGTGGAGCCGGCCGGGGGGTGGCCACAAAGGCTGAGCAAGTTTTGCTGAACAACTCAGCATCTCCTCTTGGGGGGGGGGGTTGAGGGGGGGGGGTCTAACAACGCCCCCCCCCCCTCGGACCCGGATTTCAAAGTGGGAAAAAATGATATTTTACGAAAGGAATATTGATTTGACTGGTTTTGGTACACAAACTTTTAGACTTTTGGGTTCCAGACCCCCCCCCCCCCCAAGCAGAACTCTGTGGGTGGGGCCGGTTGCTGCCATCGGAGGAATACCTTAGTCTTCTTCTAAAAGCCCAGGACAGCACTGTTTTGTCCAACCACAAGGGGGGGGGCTTGTTCCCCCGTGCAGCAGACAACACCACGAACCCCCACCCCACCCCACCCCCTTTCAGAAATCCCCAGGAAGGGGCATGGGATCAGGTGTTTGAGGACAGCCCCCCCCCCCAGCCCCCCGTTTGGGGCCACAAACGAGGCCAATGGAGCACACAAAGAACTGAGATGGCAAGGAAGGCCGTGGGGCAGGCGCGGCAGGAGCGACAGCAGCGGGACCACACCTGACCCATTGCGGCCACCCCCCCCCCCGTTCCCAGAGGCGCGGGACCGCCCTCCACAACCGTTTTGGGGATGGGAACGGGGGCCCGACCTTCGCGCTGATGTTGGGCGTGCCCCGTCGGTTTGGGACACGGACCCGTGGTTTGCTGCGGTGCTATGAGCCTCGCAGTCTGAGCAGCGTTGCAATGCGTTCATTGCCATTCCAAGAGGAAAGGCCTGATGGGCTGCGGATGACCATCCATCAAGAATGGCCGTCCGGCATCGAGATGACCAGCACCCAAGTGCACGCTTGGGCACCAGGATGACCTTGAAGGGGCCAATCAAATGCATGTTGTGGCCGACCTCGAGCGTTTTAGTCAATGAACGTTGCCTTGACTCCAAGCCTATTTGGGACCGGGCGGGGGCGGGCTGCCCCCCACCCCAGGGATGCATTGGAGGGGGTTAACCCCCCCCCCCTTCCAGGGCGCCCAGCCTATGCCCAGCCACCATCTCCCTCACGCCAAGTGCCAGGCTCAATGGCATTTGTAACCGACAGTAACCGCCCCCAACCGCTTTGGCAACCTCCTCCAACCGCCTGCCTAACCGCCTCTGGGGCCGCCTCTGACGTCCCTTCCCTTCCAATGCATCCCCCCCCCCTCCCTGTGCCTCTGCCAGCGCGCCCCCCCCTCCCTCCATCCGTCAGGGTACCAGCGGCTCCACCCGGAAAGCACGCTGGAGAATGGCACGGTGCTGCGGGGGACAGACACCCGGTGGATCGTGATCGACAACTCGACGGACTACTGGATCCGCTTTGTGTACTCGACCGAGTGGAACCACCACTGGCGCACGGGCTACCGCCCGGACGTGCGGGTGCTCCCCAAGGGCCTGACGGTGTTCAACATCACTTCGCGGGTGTGGCCTGCGGACCCGGATGCCCCGGCCCTTGCTCGTCGGTGGGGCGTGTGGCAGGCCATGCGGCACTGTGGTCCATTGGGACAGGGGTTGGTCAGGGCTGCGGGGACCCAGTCGGACAAGGGCGGACCTCGGGGCCGGCGGGTGCTGCCAACCACCGGCAATCCCCCACCAACCGCCGGCGGTTACTGGCCAAAGTTTGTCGGTTAACCACCAACCGCCAACCGCTGTGCTAAGGGACGCCCCTGGAATAGTGACCGGGGGGCGGGGGGGGGGGCGTCATTTTCACCTTCCAAATTTACTCAGAAGGTTGGATATCGAGCGTCCCCTGTGTGTTTGCCGGTATGCCACGGCAGAAGGACTGGTGCATTGCTGTGTTGTACGTGGACTTGATCCGGTCCGCTTGAGCCGGTCCGTCCGACCGAGCGCTTCCGAGGCGCACGTGAGTCTGAGCAAACAGAACTGATTGATGCATTGCTGTGCATATCAGACGGATGCACTACACGGTGCCCTGCATCATGCAGACCACTTGTTTTTTCGCAATTGCAGCCACGGATGTCCATTCCAGTGGCCCCTGTTGAGCAGGTGCCGCTCTTCAACATAAAGTACTACAGAAAAATGGCACCCAGAGCCGGTCTCGCCGTCTAGCTGAACTGACCAACAGGCAGTTTGTGGGTCGTTTTGTGGTTGGCATGGCCTTGTGTTTGTATGTTTTGCTTTGTGTCACTTGTCCTTTGTGTTCCCTCGTGGGGGGGTGGGGGGGGTGTCACTTTGCCCCCCGGGGGGGGGGGGGGGGGGCGCAGGGATACCGTCGGTTGTTACTTTTCAAGGGGCGGTTGGTTTGAGGGGGGGGGGGGTCAAGGCCTCTCCTGGTTGCCTTTGTCCCCTGGTCCGTGCCGCCTTCCCTGCAGTGTCCCCGGGCGTCCGGTTGCAATGCCCAGCCAGACTGCTGACAGCCCCCAGATCCCCGCGGTGGCGCTGGCGGGCAGGAGACACCGCCGTGCCTGTGTGTGTCCTGGGGGAGGAGAACCATCCTCTTTGCAGGGGACCGTCGCGTCCTGATCCCCTTGTTCTCGCCCATGCAAGAGTGCAGTGGCAGGGTGGTGGCGTCTGGGCAGTGATGTATTCGAACGGCCGTACACCGCAGGAGGAGGGGGTGTTACCCCCCCCCCCCCTGGACCCCCCCTCCTCCCCTTCCAATGTTTGAGGCTGACAGCCAAAATTTTGCTTCGGTGCCTTCGGTGCCAAGAGGATTTACGCTTCAAAATCACCTCGAAGAGGGTTGTTAGATCAAGCGCAGGCGCGTACGCCATATACCCCCCTTTTTTGGGGTCATTCGCGTAGGATACCCCAAGATATGGTACCAGATGTCCAACCCCTTGTAAAATCATCATTTTAGGAGAGAAAATGATCCCCCAATGAATTTTTCGATTTTGACCCCCCTACCCCCCCATACCCGGGTACCCCTTTTTGGGGGGGTGGGTGGGGGGGGTGTCGGGGGGGGGGGGTCAAAACTTTTTTCCGTATTCTGGGTGCTGTGTGTGGATTTGGACCCAGGTCCGGGGCAACTTTTTTCTTGTACATGGACCCCCTAACCCATGGCGGGGGTCCCGGGTCCGAACTCCGGGTACCCCCGGTCGCCCCCCCCTATGGGCCCTTGCTGGTGAGGACTTAGCCGTTTTCACGCTGGATAAGGCTGTTTAGTGACACCTGCAAGATTTCCGAAATTGGACTTTTTCGGAAACCCTTCTGTCGCCCCTGGGATGGGTTTGGGTGATGATTTAGTGACAATACGGGTACTTGAGCACCCATGGGGACCCTCATAGTGACTGCCAAGCTCATATAGCCCTAGCCATGGCCCCCCCAAAAGCCCTGAAATCACCTCGCAGAGGTTGTTAGATCAAAGCCAGGCAGGCGTATATATGGGGAAAACGCCACATACCCCCCCATTTTGGCCTTTTTGGGCCTATTCGCGTACCCTACCCCAAGGGGTTGAATTTTTAGTTTAACCCCTTGTAAAATCATTATTTTGTCCCATAAACGCATCCCCCAATGAGTTTTTGGTCCGGACCCCCCCTAGACCCCCCCCACTTGAAACCCACTTTTTTGGGGTTTTGAGGCCGGGGGGGGTGGGGGGGGTGGGGGGGGGGTCAAAAAATGACCCCCCCTTTTTTGGGTCGAAAATCATGAATCTTTTGGTTTTTTTCGATTTTGAGCCGAAAAAGTGTTTCCGGGTCCCGACTCCATAGGGTTCGTATGGGGCGGAGTGGGACGAGCGCTTGTGCAGTTTATGCACTTTTCAGCCATTTTTGCTATGTTGGCGGTTTTGGCGACCTCGGTGACCTCGTGGTACCCACTTTGAGGGGTGCGAGTGGGGATGTTGTGACAGTATATGCCTACTAGGATATAGAAGGACATTTTTTGTAGTGTCTAGCCTTGCTTAGGGCCGTTCACAACCTGCCAAAGAGGCGAAATGACTGTTTCCACCAATAATGGCCTAGTGAATGGGCCGGTACAGTTTTTGAAACTTGTTTTTTTGATATTGTGACCACCTAAAATGACCATCCAAGGTATGTAAAGCACGTTTTAGGCCGTATGTACATCTTTTTCACCCTATTTGGGTATTAGGTCCGGGGGGGGGGGCGGGTCTCCCAACGGATTGGTACACAACCTGCTTATGCAGTTTTTCACCCTGGGCAGCTCAAAAATCGAAGTTTTCGAAACTTGTTTTTTTGATATTGTGACCACCCAAAATGACCATCCAAGGTATGTAAAGCATGTTTTAGGCCGTATGTACAGGTTTTTCACCCTATTTGCGTATTAGGTCCGGGGGGGTGGGGGGGCTCCCAAGGGATTGGTACACAACCTGCTTATGCAGGTTTTCACCCTAGGCTGCTCAAACATCAAAGTTTTCGAAAACTCTTTTTTTGATACCGTGATCACCTAAAATGATCATCCAAGGTATGTAAAGCATGTTCTAGCCCGTATTTATGTAGTTTCCACCCTATTTTGGGTGTGTGTTGCTCGGGGTAGATTCTCTGCGAGGTGGACTTGCCGAAGGCAATAGAATTGCCGTTGTGTAGGCTGTTCAGTGACACCTGCAAGATTTCTGAAATTCGCCTTTTTCCAAAACCCTTCTGTTGCCCCTGGGATGGGTTTGGGTGATGATTTAGTGACAGTACGGGTACTTGAGCACCCATGGGGACCCACGTAGTGGCCACTGGGCCCGTCTAGCCCGAGCCATGGGCCCCCCGAAAGCTTCAAAATTGCCGTTTGTAGGTGGTTCAATGGCCTTTGGTGTGTGCACAAACTGCTTAAGCAGGTTTCCACCCTCTACAGGTCAAAAATGGAAAATCACCTCGCAGAGGTTGTTAGATCAAAGCCAGGCAGGCGTATATATGGGGAAAAAGCCACATACCCCCCCATTTTGGCCTTTTTGGGCCTATTCGCGTACCCTACCCCAAGGGGTTGAATTGTTAGTTTAACCCCTTGTAAAATCATTATTTTGTCCAATAAACGCATCCCCCAATGAGTTTTTGGTCCGGACCCCCCTAGACCCCCCCCACTTGAAACCCACTTTTTTGAGGTTTTCAAGGAGGGGGGGGGTGGGGGGGTGGGGGGGGGGGTCAAAAAATGACCCCCCCCTTTTTTGGGTCGAAAATCATGAATCTTTTGGTTTTTTTCGATTTTGAGCCGAAAAAGTGTTTCCGGGTCCCGACTCCATAGGGTTTGTATGGGGCGGAGTGGGACGAGCGCTGATGCAGTTTATGCACTTTTCAGCCATTTTTGCTATGTTGGCGGTTTTGGCAACCTCGGTGACCTCGTGGTATCCACTTTGAGGGGTGCAAGTGGGGATGTTGTGACAAGATATGCCTACTAGGATACGAAAGGACGTTTTTTGCAGTCTCTAGCCTTGCTTAGGGCCGTTCACAACCCGTGCCAAAGACGCGAAATGACTGTTTCCACCAATAATGGCTCAGTGAATGGGCTGGTACACAACCTGCTTATGCAGTTTTTCACCCCGGGCAGCTCAAAAATCGAAGTTTTCGAAACCTGTTTTTTTGATATTGTGACCACCTAAAATGACCATCCAAGGTATGTAAAGCATGTTTTAGGCTGTATTTACGTGTTTTTCATCCTATTTGGGTATTAGGTCCGGGGGGGGGGGGGGTCTCCCAAGGGATTGGTACACAACCTGCTAATGCAGTTTTTGACGCTGGGCAGCTCAAAAATCGAAGTTTTCGAAACTTGTGTTTTTGATATTGTGACCACCTAAAATGATCATCCAAGGTATGTAAAGCATGTTTTAGGCCGTATTTACATGTTTTTCACCCTATTTGGGTAATAGGTCCGTGGGGGGGGGGGGGCCTCCCAAGGGGTTGGTACACAACCTGCTGATGCAGTTTTTCACCCTGGGCAGCTCAAAAATGAAAGTTTTTGAAACTTGTTTTTTTGATATTGTGACCACCTAAAATGACCATCCAAGCTATGTAAAGCATGTTTTAGGCCGTACGTACATATTTTTCACCCTATTTGGGTATTAGGTCCGGGGGCTGGGGGGGGGGGGGGTCTCCCAAGGGATTGGTACACAACTTGCTAGTGCAGTTTTTCACCCTGGGCAGCTCAAAAATCGAAGTTTTCGAAACTTGTTTTTTTGATACCGTGATCACCTAAAATGATCATCCAAGGTATGTAAAGCATGTTTTAGCCGGTATTTGTGTAGTTTCCACCCTATTTTGGGTGTGTGTTGCTCGCGGTAGATTCTCTGCGAGGTGGACTTGCCGAAGGCAATAGAATTTTGGCAAAACATTTTTTTGATATTGTGACCACTTACAATAATGAAATCACCTCGCAGAGGTTGTTAGATCAAAGCCAGGCAGGCGTATATATGGGGAAAACGCCACATACCCCCCCATTACGGCCTATTCTTGTACCCTACCCCAAGGGGTTGAATTGTTAGTTTAACCCCTTGTAAAATCATTATTTTGTCCAATAAACGCATCCCCCAATGAGTTTTTGGTCCGGACCCCCCCAAGACCCCCCCCACTTGAAACCCACTTTTTAGGGGGGGGGGGGGGGGGGTGGGGGGGGGGGTCAAAAATGTCGAAAAAATGACCCCCCCTTTTTTTGGGTCGAAAATCATGAATCTTTTGGTTTTTTTCGATTTTGAGCCGAAAAAGTGTTTCCGGGTCCCGACTCCATAGGGTTTGTATGGGGCGGAGTGGGACGAGCGCTGATGCAGTTTATGCACTTTTCAGCCATTTTTGCTATGTTGGCGGTTTTGACAACCTCGGTGAACCCGGGTACCCACCCTGAGGGGTGTGAGTGGGGATCTTGTGACAGTATATGCCTACTAGGATACGAAAGGACGTTTTTTGCAGTCTGTAGCCTTGCTTATGGCCGTTCACAACCCGTGCCAAAGACGCGAAATGACTGTTTCCACCAATAATGGCCTAGTGAATGGGGAGGTACACAACCTGCTTATGCAGTTTTTCACCCCAGGCAGCTCAAAAATCGAAGTTTTGGAAACTTGTTTTTTTGATATTGTGACCACCCAAAATGACCATCCAAGCTATGCAAAGCATGTCTTAGGCCGTATTTACGTGTTTTTCACCCCATTAGGGTATTAGGTCCGGGGGGGGGGGGCTCCCAAGGGACTGGTGCACAACCTGCTTATGCAGTTTTTCAACCCGGATAGCTCAAAAATCGAAGTTTTCGAAACTTGTTTTTTTGATATTGTGACCACCCAAAATGACCACCCAAGGTATGTAAAGCATGTTTTAGGCCGCATTTACGTGTTTTTCACCCTAATTGGGAATCAGGTCCGGGGGGGGGGGGGGGCTCCTAGGGGATTGGTACACAACTTGCTTATGCAGCTTTTCAACCCGGACAGCTCAAAAATCGAAGTTTTTGAAACTTGTTTTTGTGATATTGTGATCACCTAAAATGACCATTCAAGGTATGTAAAGCATGTTTTAGGCCGTATTTACGTGTTTTTCACCCTATTTGGGTATTAGGTCCAGGGGGGGGGGGTCTCCCAAGGGATTGGTACACAACGTGCTCATGCAGTTTGTCACCGTGGACAGCTGAAAAATCGAAGTTTTTGAAACTTGTTTTTCTGATATTGTGACCACCTAAAATGATCATCCAAGGTATGTAAAGCATGTTTTAGGCCGTATTTACATGTTTTTCACCCTATTTGGGTATTAGGTCCCGGGGGTGGGGGGGGGGGGTCTCCCAAGGGATTGGTACACAACCTGCTTATGCAGTTTTTCACTTTGGACAGCTCAAAAATGGAAGTTTTCGAAACTTGTTTTTTTGATACCGTGATCACCTAAAATGATCATCCAAGGTATGTAAAGCATGTTTTAGCCGGTATTTATGTAGTTTCCACCCTATTTTGGGTGTGTGTTGCTCGCGGTAGATTCTCTGCGAGGTGGACTTGCCGAAGGCAATAGAATCACCTCGCATAGGTTGTTAGATCAAAGCTAGGCAGGCGTATATATGGGGAAAACGCCACATACCCCCCCAATTTGGCCTTTTTGGGCCTATTCGCGTACCCTACCCCAAGGGGTTGAATTGTTGGTTTAACCCTGTAAAATCATTATTTTGTCCAATAAACGCATCCCCAATGAGTTTTTGGTCCGGACCCCCCCAGACCCCCCCCACTTGAAACCCACTTTTTTGAGGTTTTGAGGGAGGGGGGGGGGGGGGTGGGGGGGTGGGGGGGGGTCAAAAAATGAGCCCCCCTTTTTTTGGGTCGAAAATCATGAATCTTTTGGTTTTTTTTGATTTTGAGCCGAAAAAGTGTTTCCGGGTCCCGACTCCATAGGGTTTGTATGGGGCGGAGTGGGACGAGCGCTGATGCAGTTTATGCACTTTTCAGCCATTTTTGCTATGTTGGCGGTTTGGGCGACCTCGGTGACCCCGTGGTACCCACTTTGAGGGGTGCGAGTGGGGATGTTGTGACAGTATCTGCCTCCTAGTATACGGAAGGACGTTTTTTGCAGTCTCTAGCCATGCTTAGGGCCGTTCACAACCCGTGCCAAAAACGCAAAATGGCTCTTTCCACCAATAATGGCTCAGTGAATGGGCTGGTACACAACCTGCTTATGCAGTTTTTTACGCTGGACAGCTCAAAAATCGAAGTTTCCGAAACTTACTTTTTTGACATCGTGATCACCTAAAATGACCATCCAAGGTATGTAAAGCATGTTTTAGGCTGTATTTACGTGTTTTTCACCCGATTTGGGTATTAGGTCCGGGGGGGGGGTCTTCCAAGGGATTATGCAGTTTTTCAACCTGGGCAGCTCAAAAATCGAAGTTTTCGAAACTTGTTTTTTTGATGTTGTGACCACTTAAAATGACCATCCAAGCTATGTAAAGCATGTTTTAGGCCGTATTTACTTGTTTTTCACCCAATTTGGGTAAAAGGTGGGGGGGGGGGGGGCTCCCAAGGGATCGGTACACAACCTGCTTATGCAGCTTTTCACCCCGGGCAGCTCAAAAATCGAAGTTTTCGAAACTTGTTTTTTTGATACCGTGATCACCTAAAATGATCATCCAAGGTATGTAAAGCATGTTTTATGCCGTATTTACGTGTTTTTCACCCGATTTGGGTATTAGGTCCAGGGGGGGGGGGGGGGGGGTCCTCCAAGGCATTGGTACACAACCTGCTAATGCAGTTTTTCACCCTATGCTGCTCAAAAATTGAAGTT